>PYWC01000029.1:1947763-1978692 GCA_003182015.1 Tuber magnatum | reverse complement strand
GGGGGGTTGAATGGGTAGCGGATCCCTTTTTCGGAAAGCATGAAATTGATGCATTGCAAGGATGAAGATCGATTGGAGGGGATCGACGAGGGCTGTTGAGAGGAGCGAATGCGGTGGGGGGGGTAAACTTGCGCTTATCTTTCCGTGGTGGGAGGTCATCCTTCGATGCTGCAGTAGTAACGATGGGCGCTCCGGTACATTGGCCGTAAGTTTCCTTTCAGCTTTTAGGGTTGGTATCGCGGGGTTTATTCTTTTCTTGCTGTGGCCCGACCCAGATAACTACGGGGGAAAGAAAAAACAAGACAGGACAGGGCCGATGTTATGCCCAGTAGGCTACTGACATAATCAGTGGAGTAATTTGATGGGGAGCCCATGATTGAAAATAGCATGCTTGTGAAGAAGTCTTCAATTACCCACCCAAACAACGCCGAACAAGCCAGAGAGGTGCGACCTACGACCTTAGACAGAGGTGGGGGGGCAAGAGAAAACAAAGAAATCCGGTAGAGGCGATAAAAATTTCCTTCTATACCACTGTTAGAGTTTAATTGATATTTTTGGTTTCGGTAGTTTACCACGTAGATAGTGTAATGAACAAATATCCAGGTTATCCGTGCTACCTGTAGGAACATTAGATTGTGATCTACTGATTCCATCGAGCATTGAGAGGAGGAGAGAGGGGACGTTGCGGAGCGGGCCGTGGTTGTGTGATCCTCGGACCCCACGGCCAGTGGCCCGTAGGGCCCCTGAGTCTTCAGCATGGGAGGAAGGAGCAATTGCAGTTTTCGTCCCAGTGTGGGGAGATTTGCGGGATGTGTCTATATTAGAATCCACGGAGAGGTACTGTACCAAGTGTATTTGTTGGATAGTCCAAAGGTGTTGTACTCCTCTATACCCTTGCATCAAAACTCCAGTCGGGGTAACGGACGCAAGAATTAACAAGTGAAGGGGGCCAACTATAGCCAGCCAGGCAGCAGGCTGGAGTTTTTTTCTTGGGAAGGGGGGGAGCATAGGCACATGCTCGGTCCAAACGAGACGCATTTCCTTTCCGGCTCATGGGTCCCATTGATATGTCGGGAAAAGTCGCTCATGGATGGCGTCAAGACCAAGTGTTTTCATAATGGGGTTGAAAATCCACTCAAGGAGCCATTAATGAATATCTGGTCGGGGGTAAGCGAGCTCCGGTATAGGATATACTTAGCGGTCTCTGGGTCGCCTGAGTTTTGCAACTATATTCCTCACCTACGCTTTAGAGAGGATGCCCCGGTGTTGTGGGCTCTTATAGGTGACACAAGGCCATGAAAAACCCGGGGCCCTCAGCGGCCGAGATACGTGGAGGGAAACCATATGCACCTAATACCTTCTCGTTGGAATGACCTCAACCACGCATATGCCTGCGGGAGGTAGACTCCGTGGAGTTCTGCGTTGAATAGGGGATTGCACTCGTGCAAGCACTTGTGACATGGGTCAGGGAAAGGTGCTTCTCGTTTAGGTCTTCTATCGCTTACGCCGAAAACTTTGCCATAAAAACATCTCGTCACTAGTTTTGTGCACCGATCTGAACCCTTCCTAACTGTTTTCAGGATTACGAGTAACAATTGTGCATCAAATGAAGGGACGCGACAGAGAGCTGGGATCCGGCGGGCCTTTTGTCCACGCTACTCCAATAGATAAGTTGGGGGCGAATGATACGGGACGTTCCCCCCCCCTCCTTCTGACTCTGATCATGATCGATAAAGGAGAGTTCTAGTTTTTTCTTTTCTTTCTTAATACGAGACGGGTTGATATCTGCTTGGCAAGGACGAATACGGTTGGAGTGCTGTTTCCGAGCCTATTGACAAGGCCATTACCCTATATGCAGGGCCCGCCCTCTTGTGCACGTCCAAGCCTCCTGGGCGAGAGCCAAATGTTTGACAACACTATAGTTTTGCAATATACAGGTATTTATGATGTCCTATGTAGACGTTCGCTGAGCGGCAGATAAAATGGCTAAGGATTACCAGGCTCCACAACTCTAGCCTCTAAATCTGGGTTTTGGGAAATCTTGTATCTCGTGGTGTCCCGATATACATCATCCGCGAACCACTCACCGGGGGCTGAGGGTGTTCAATTACCGTAGTGTTCCGATCGGGCCGTGGGGGCCGGGAAACGGCCCAAGCTTTAGCTCGTAGTTGGAAAAGTATAATAACTCCATTGTGATACTCTCTCTAGCTACCCAAATATTTTTAATTTTTTTTGTCGAATGCAGATCCGGAAGGGTGGGTCGGGCCTTGTTCTAACTGCAATTGTGGTAACGGGGAACTGAGCTGCCAATATGCCCTTTTGGCCCATATAGCTCGCGAATTCCGGCATGTATGAGTGCCGATTAGTCACATCATTGCCGGTGCCGATACCGGCATGTCCTTTCCGAAGAAAAAGATATAAATTATGAAACGCCTATCCCGCCAGAAAGCGAGTTTTGGCTACCTCCTCTTTTCCGTCCTCACCATCCTCCTTCTCACGAGAAAAACACCTCAGGGCCAGGCGGCACGGGAGGAAACATCATGGCCTCTTCAGAGTAAGGAAAGGGTACCAGAGAGGCAGCGCCCGTGCCTAAGTGCATTTCCTATAGCGCGCGAACAGAGAGGCACGAGTGATTTTATGTGATTTTAAGAACCCCCGTACTGAGTCGGAGTAAAGGATTATTGGACGGAACATATCACTGACTGTTTTTTCTTAGGACAAGGGATGGCACCTTGGAGTTGGCAAGCGCTCCTGGTGCTTACCTTTCCGCTTGGGTAAACCGAATAGGGTCTAATGCGATGGCCTGCGCTCGAGGAATTTGAGACCGTAGTTACTATTGTGCTGCGGGCCGGGCACCCTAGTTGAGGTGGAGAATTCCTCGAGGGTTCATTTGGCTATTTTGATGCTCTATGCAAAATTTCTATAAGCCACGCGGGGCACAATGGGCACCATCATGCATGATAGCCAGCGTGGTGCGAGGCAAATGTTGGTCGTACCTCGTGGGAAAACCCGGCTTGGGGGGGCCTGATAAGCAAACGCGCGCTTGCGAAATACTTTAAAAGAGAGTTTCAAACCTCGATACCCCTCCCACACCCTCCGTCACTTTCTGCGGTACGGCACGGCTCGGTGCGGCAGCTATCGGCAACCCATCATCCCATCGCTTTTCTGGTACCATACCTGTTACCACAACCTTCCTCCCCGGATATGTAGCCTATCCCGAGGCCTTTCGTGGCAAATGCAACTGCTCTACACGCATCAATGGTAATCCGGGCCCTTATTTCTCATTCCGATCGTGATATTACAGTATCGCACTTATACTTGGAATCGGATGGGATGGCGGCTAATTTCGGGGTAGCAGAATGTATGGATAGGGTTTGCGAACTATTTTGCTTCGGTGTGACAGCCCGGATTCAGCAAAATCCCGCACACAACTGAAAAATCTCGTATAGCATAAGGGAGGGGAGAGAGGGAGAAGGGAGAAAAAAAAGGGGTGGACAATAAGCAAAGGGATCGGGACACGAGAGGTGCTCCGGTTGATGGACATGGTTAAAAATTATAGTTCTTGGGTCCGGGTTTTCTCCACACGGACGATATCTCTCGAAAGCTGTTAATAATTGGTCATCCCTAGCCGGAGTGAGTTGGCCCAGAAGGTGTTATGACTGCTTGTATAGCGTAAGGCTGCGCATGCTGACCATCGAGGGGACAGTGGGGCTTGTCAGATGACTATCATCCCCCATTTCTTATAATTTGCGATCATTTCAACAGAGAATTCCTCGCAAGACTAAAAAATTGTTTATGCTGCGCAGGGTTTCACCACGGTAGCGTTCGGCGCTAGCCTAGCCATTCATTCCTCAATTTGATAATACCATAATATCTTTTCGCACATTCTTATCTCGCGCCCTATTGTTTATTTAACTGATACTAATTCTGTGCTACCAGTTGGTTGAATGATTCGGTCGATTCTCCATGGCTACACGAGGATAATCGTAAATGGCCATCAGGTTGGCTATGATATATATTCCGGCATTTGTGCAATGTGCCAGGGCTCCGATTCAAAACCCTGTCCCTGGATCGTACCCAGTATGTTTTTCTTCTTTTCTTTTCATTACTTCTGACCATTCGTCGAGCTCTGCATGATGCGATAAGATATAGTATGACAAAATATTTCGGAGATTGAGGCTAGAACCGCATTACGACGGAAACATTACAGAAACTCTCTCTCACGGACGAGACTCCCTGGTCCCCCTCATCTTCATTGCCCCGCCCTCAGTCGCGTGCGCACGGATCAGCGAGGCGGAGGACCGGAAAAACCTCCATTAAAGTGGAAAGCCACAGTCATAGGAGCTCGAAAGTCTCCACGAACGGGCAATTCTCCGGTGCGGCTAGGCGAGTTCCTTGAAATCCTAGGTGACCCCGGGTTGTGGAGCCCGTATATTATTTGTTATGATTATCTTTTCATCGAACGTGTCGAGTTCCCTCGCTATCACTTTCCACCCCTCGAATCACGTTTTGGGTATTTTTCATCTTTTATCATTTTTATATATATATACCTTTTATATAGTGTTGTCCTTTTATTTGCAACAACCCCTACCTTTATCCGAATTACTGGCTGTATCCCTGTTCGATTTGGGAAAGGTCGAAATCGAGATAAAGGTGACAAACTCTGTATCACACTTACTACGGTCCGAATAATGACCTGAATTTCTCTTATTTTTTCTCTTTCCTTACAACTGCTCAGTATGTTAACTCCGCTGTTTCCTCCCGTTGCCGTGCCTTGCATGCCCGTATGGGTGCCCATATATGCGAATACACGCTCTGACTGGGTTCTGGGGAAAAAGCAGACTTTGATCACAGCTGGTACAATGACTGAGGCACTCTACAACAGGAGGGTAAAAGAAAGTTTATCTTCGGGGAGCACTTCACTGCGCCTCAGTGGATCCTGGTGTCACGGATAGGCTGAGATGGTCAGTGCGGGAACCGTTCGTTTCACCACTGTATTGTTATCACCATTTATTATTCATTATATTTTATATTTCTGCCTGAGCTGACGTGGAGCTATCACGAAACTGTAACTCGTGGACTCCTCGGAATGGTGTCAGGGGATTTGTGCACTTCAGGGAATCGGCGATAGAATTTATTAAAGCCCACGGAGATGAACACCGGATATGGCGGTGGCGGAGGGATGGAGAACGTAGGGTACATGAAAGAGCATATTCTAGTGCGACACGGAGTTTTTATTGTCCGCTCGGATTGGCTTAAATTTCGTCATGCTCTATCACTCGCTATTAAATATGCTACCTTTTTTGGACCCACCCGGTTGCGATGGGAGTGTGCTGTGAAGTCCGAATCTTACGGAATACAAGTACGCCTTCTCTCTGTTCACGGGGTACTGGGAATACCAAAAATAATAGTACTGTGATAGATATCAACGACCGGTCGTCAGGATCGGGAACGAAAACGCTCATCCTGTACGCCGAAGCGTGGGCGGGCAGGGAATATTTTTTTTGGGGGAAAAGAGGGTTCGTTAATATAAAATAAAAAGCTCCAACGACGCATGGGCTAGGGATTTTCCTCTCTTTCTGACTGGATTGTACAGTACTATACGGGTTGCTTCGGAAAAGGCACAGGGATCGTTAATTATCATGCCACTCCAACATGAACGACATGGCATGTGAACCAGACCACTCCTACATTTCCACTCCGCCCTCTTCGTGATCCCTGTAGTGGATCAATCCTAACTCGAAGCACTGTATTCCGGTGTACTCTATCTAAATATTCCTGGTGCTTAGAGCGTGGGGTATCAGTGGTGGAGAGCAAGTCACAAGAGGTAGCTGATTATGTCTTTTCTTTGGTTGATAGTGGAGATATACGTCATGAATTTACTTGTCCGAGGCAAGAAGTATCCGAAAATACGAGTGGTGAGTTTTTGCGATACGCGCGGATTTCTTGCCATATATTTTTGCGGATCCCTGTTTTCCAATACTTCTTGCTCGGGAAAAGTAACCGTCACTTCTCGTTCGAGTGGGTGTATCTCCGGCTACCCAGTGGGCTTGTGATATCTGCTGGGGGCATGCTGTTTCAACCCCACGTATCCGCTCAAGCCCACTCTTGTCAGCGGTGCAGTGCAGGTTATAAGCTTCTCAGCATGGATCCGATTGCCAATGAGTTCCCGGAGGCGGGCTTACAGGGCTCTAGAAACTCAACGTGGCTACCGGTATTGGGGTAGGACTGGGTAAGGAGCCTAGACATGATACGTTGTGGATGCTCCCCCTGCCTATACTCTTACCAGAGGCCTGAAGATTGCCCCGGGGTGGGGACGGAACCCCCCTGGGTCCCATTCCCACTCTCCTGTCTGCTCAGCATGTGGGCTGCCGTGTTGACCCTGGTTATTACAATTTTAATGAAGTGTGACTATCATATATGGCAGCAATTGTGTCCGTCTGCAGCTGATGGTACCGTGGGGAATCACTCGACATGCCTCCCTCACTCGATTAGATGAGCCATGATACTTTACATATCGCAGCAAAACCTCCTTTGGGTTCCGTACAGCTGCTCGGGTCATGCCCACTTAGTCGTTCAAGGATGTCTCGATGTTCGAGTACTCCGATATCATTGAATATTGCTGAACCCGTCCCGGCGACCCGATATCAGACACTCCAGACCCGGCAGGGTTTAGCGCGATGGATAGATACCGTCTTGCCGCACATACCGTACTCGAATAGGATCCTAACTACCGGCAAGTATCGGGAACCGGTACTTTCCGCCTCCCGGAAGTTTTAGATCGGCTTGATGCTTGATCTCATCGGCAGGGGTCTCTCTAGCCCAGGTGCAGAGGCACATAGTTGAGATCTCGTTTACGCGGTCGTTTTCCAAACCTGTGCTACGGAAGAGTCCTAGACCCCCAATATAGTTTGTAGATCTCCTTATGGATATCAAAAACTAGGTACAGGTACAGTCCTCGTGGCGGGCAAGAAGTACCCGAAAACGAGGGTTTGAAGAAAAAATAAATATATGGCGAAATAATCCATGTGTATCCGGATCCCCCACGCAAATTCGTAATCCCTGTCTTCGGACACTCCTTGCCTGCTACGAGCACTAGTACCGGTACCAATCTTTTTTGGTTCAGTGTTCATGATGATCCTAGGTAACTTGTGAATCTGTGATGACCTGCCTTGTCTATGTTAGATGTAAAGTCCCAAACTTCTAATAAAATTCTGAACAGAGAATAAGGAGGGGCGTCCGGCCGAGACCAATTGGATACGGTACCAGTGCGAAACCTTTGGACCGTATCAAGAGTAGTGCGGTGCACATTCCGTTCACCACTTCCCTATCTGGCACACGCCATCTTGCCATCTCACGGCTTCTCGAGAAATTAAGTTGCCGTTACCACACCTCCGCACTAGTTCTCTGGAAAGAGCCAAGAACAGTTTCATCATCGTTGTGGCGATATGTTGGCCGCACATTGCCCAAAGTTCTGCCACCACAAGCTAGCCGACTACCCCCGGCGCCTCGCCAGTATTGGGTAAGCAGCGCCGAGGGCCTACTTCCATCGCCATGGTATTCCGGCGTTCTCTCCATGGTTCAGCCTCCACTCATTGCCCGGCGCTAACCTATCGTGTTTTGCATCCAATAGAGATGACGATGACACCTCTCCCGTCCAGCCTTCCGGGAATGCCGGCTAGGGACACGAGTCTGATCGAACTGTCAGACTGTGCACTCCACGACCGAGTTCCCCGACACCATCGCCCGACAAGTGGTAGGCCCGAGCGTTCCCCCAGACTAGGGAACACCCCATAATCGGGAGGTGGGTTGGTGCTTGTTCCTCATGGGTAAAGGGGCTCCACAACCCGGAGTTGGCGTTACTTTACCCCTGGGGTGGCCAATTTCTATACTCGTACAAGTATCATAGGGAATTGTTGAGGGAGCTGGAACGGGTTTTTCCAACGGGTGGGTTAAGAGATAAAACCCCTTCTACGGTGAAAAGCATAAAACAATTCCATTTGAAGTTAATAATAGGGATTAAAGTAACGCATAAGGTCATAGCGAAAGGGAAGTACCGGTACTGTACAAGAATCAAATAAACTAGTCTACGTAAGATGTAGGCATTTTTCGATCATTCTGCTGATATACCAAACACTATAAAAGGTAGGGTTAAACTTTTCCTCTGATCGTATAGCATTTCCAGGGCTCTCCAGGGGCGGGGGACATGTTGGGTTTAAATCCGCCGATAAAACAGACAGGATTATTGCTTGCACTTGAATCTTTGGTAATTTACTCCAGTTTCCCCGCTTCCGGGCCATAAAGAGCCCCTACTAGTTTTCTAACTAGGACATTACGAAAAGAACCCCCCCGGGTTCGATCACCGAAGTCTTTCTTTGTATCATAGTGCGGTATTGGAAGTGTTTTGAAGTGAAGATTAGGGTTAGGGTTTTCCGGATGGGACAGCATCCGTGCTAGAGCCAAGTTGTTAAATTTACATACCAAATACCGGTGCAGTACTGGTGCAGGTTATTAGGCTGAAGTGATGGCAGCTACCATCATTTCGGACTTGTCACTCGGGCTCGGCCTTCTCGTGGTGGGATCGTTGGCCACGCATGCGTGAACAAGACCTATTACAGATTTCAATTATTCTATCAGATACCAACACGGCATACTACCGTGACCCCCCACCAAAACGACTCGGGATATGATGTGGTATTCCATACACTTCTACAATATATATGCCTGCAGTTGTCAGTGTTTGAGCTAGGTTATTTAGCGACGTTTTCTCAACAGACTAAGTTTTCGCAAACGCGTATTTCAGACCATAACTAGCATTAGCTATGTGACCACACCGACGATGATAAATCACTGGGGAAACCCGAGGTGGAGGGGTCAAAGTCTCCTTAGTCGTCGATGTCTCAGAAACTGGCAGGGGCGGCGCGAAATATTGAAAGTCTTGCCGGTCCAGGAGATGAAATGAAGTATCATACTCGAGTAAGGCGGCACAGGTCCTCACGGGTCGGTGCGTGGTGAGTAGTCATCCGCAATGCTGGTGAGGGCGGGCCAACGATGACGAAAGTATGGTCCAAAGCTCATGCATCACGATGGTTGTACTCACCGCTCTCTGGAGAGAACAAGGCGGTCCTTCGTAGACCAACCAATCAGGTAGGGCCAGACTGACTCGAGCTGTACGCCCTATCCCCCGAGTGAGATCGTGCTTTGTCGCGCGGGCAATTCTAGCTCTCGAACGGGGTGTCTCGGTTCCGCTGGGACGGCAACTGGACAAGAAGTTTACAAAACAGCAATGATTTTCCCATTCTTTATGCTCGTGACAATCGCCCCGTGTACTCGAGTAGGGTGTGTGCTGTGCAGGCGGTGGATGCGGTGGATTCCTTGGAGCTTGTAAAGCCACGGATGCTGATGGGTGAGCGGCAAATTCCTGCCATCGATAATCATAGGAGATCTCGGATTAGAATAAAAGTGAACAAGCCAGGAAACAAGAATGTGACAAAAGGGGGAGGAAAAAACAAACAAGAATTTCAATAAGATACCGTAACAAGTGTGCGAGAACCTATACACTCTGCGAACCCCTGATTTCTCATCTGCATTCAGAATGTGCAACGGAGTCTCCTAAAGGGAATTATGATAGAAAGCCTTTCCCTCCCGGTTTCCTCATGTGTTAATAACTGTTTCTTGTAAATACCAGCAATATCAACTGGTCTCAAGAGCCGGTGCCCTTCAAGCTTTGGTCGTTCTTGCCTGACTTTCTAGAAAGTACTGCTTCTATCATAATTAAATGTACCCCCTACATCTTTGGAATCCTACTTCCCACTGCCACTGGATCCTCAGCACTCTTTGTCTCCGTTATACTTCTAGTCTTCTATAAGTCATTTTATACCTTTTATAGTTTTCTTTTATAGTTTTCTTTTTACCTTTTCTTTTTCAGCTGTCTTCTACTCATTTACCTCACTTACTATAGTTCTAGAAGGATAGGCTCTAGGCTAGATACCATGCAAAAAGTCGGACTGATTTTGTGTGCAATGCTAGGCATAACAGTATCATAGCAAAAATTCTTTTAAAGCTATTTAAATTATACAATTCTAATTTTATAATATTTGTTTCAAATATATAATAGAATAATATTATGATTAGATTCTAATACAATTTCAATAGCAAGAGAAAAGGAATAAAGCTAAACAAATAAAATATAATAAGTAGAAATAACTAATTGTACAATTTAATTATATACTTAAAAGTTAAGAAACAATATATTAAAAATAATAATTTAAGAATAGAATACTAGTAGTATTTAAGTACAAGAGATAATAGTTGAACTTAAGATTCTATAATTAATTTAGGTTAAATATCTTGTATTGAGATATTCAATTGAATTCTTAAATCTATATAATAATTATCGGGTTATTATAATAAGTATCTATTGTGTATATAATATTGTAAAAAATTTAATTTAGATAATACTCTGCTAGTATCCTACTTGTATTTTTAAATTATTATATATATGGGTGCTGATATGCAAAAATTGGTCTGCTCCCCCAATGTAACAAATTAGTCTCAATGCATACAATACTTCTTGAGCCTAGAGAGTATGATCTAAAGGTCTCAAAATATATTTATCATGAGAATTGAACCCTTTATTGGCTCTTAAATCTAAAATCTTCAATTATCTGTTTTTATTTTTATTATATAGTTGAATAGCTCATCTCTCAATCTACTTGAAATATATTTATAAATTCTTTGTACAAGCAGAATTAATTGTTAAAACAAGTTTTGTGATTTGTATAAAAATTATCCCAAATGCAACAGAATCCTTAAACCAATACTAATAGTATCTGATGCAACATATCTTATTATCAGAATAGGTTGAGTAATAGTTGGCAGAGGTTGAGGCCATCTGCCTGGTTCTAAGAACAAAAGGAGAAAGAAATAATTTTGTATTGTTAAACTTATCAATAGCTAGTCTGAGCTCACTTATGTTTTACTCTTATTATATCATGATTCACAAAATTAAATAAATATTTTTTTATTTTTTTCATCATAGCTGTGTAGAGAAAGTAATTTTAATACTATCTATATTACTCAAAAATTATGTTCTGCCATTATTGGATTGGTATTAGAAAACTTTCCTATAAAATTACTTTTATAAATTTCTCGAAACTGTGGTGGTTGCTATGCAAACTTCTAAGAGTAATAACTCGAAGTCAGGTTTAAGGTGTTTTGGCAATTTTCCCATATCGACATCCATATTATACTGATAATATAATATAGATTTTTTGCTTTTATATTGTATTTGTTGTTGTTCTAAAGTATAGTTTTTTTCTGATTTATTTTTACATACTAGTTTTCTCTATACTCTTCTACTGCTTTCTTACTATAATAGTATAGCTAGCATTTTTCTCTTTTCTAAATACTCTCTTGAAACTTGCTGCTATATTATTTATAAATAAATCAATTTGTAGTCAAACTTCTAGTAAGTATAATTTTCTTTCCTGTGCTGCTAGGTTATTAATCTTAAATTATTGCAGTAATATTATTGTAGTTATTCTATACTAGTATAGTATTCTCTTTTAAGTTATACTATAATTTCTATATCTTTTAACTTAAATATTGTTAGTATTCTGCTTGTACTATATGTTATGTAAGATTTGCAATACTTAAGCTAGAATCAAAAAAGTTTTTGCATATTTCTTTGAAACTAAGCCCATAGTAAGTAAAAATTATGTAAAAACTTACTCTAAACACTTATAAATAGTAGTAGAAGAAGTGGAAATTAGAACTTAGCTAATGCTATTAACTTGTCTATATTATAGAGGTTATTCGGAAATAAAACTAATTATAATACTTTTATACAAGTCTTCTTCAAACTAGATAGGGAACTGGATATTACTAGAAGACATGATTAATTATTTTCTTCTCCACTGTGTGGACAGAGAACTATCTGTTCTTGCTCTTATTTTTTTAATCTTCTTGACCAGGAGGATAGCTCTTACTATCTTGTATTTGATACATCCATCCTACTAGAGATTTATACTTTGTTTTACCTCTTGAGGATATATTCTATCCTGTTCTATAATGTACCAACAAAAACTGTTATAAATAGTTGTCCTTGTACTTATGCAAAACTTGAAATATCCTAATGCATCTGCTAGCAGAACACATATTATTTTGCACTGTAATATCCTACAAAATACCTGGGGAAATCTGCAGTTAAGATAGCGGGGGGGAATTAACCTTTGTGCAATTAGCAGAAGACCGGGAGCTCAATCACCACTCACAACGAGGTATTATATAGGAGGATCTGACTCTAGGCCGTACCTCCTTTACAGGAGTGAGGTCAGCGATCCGCAGTGTACCAGAGAAATATGAAAAGAGAAAGAAAGGGAATTGTTATTGTCCCATTCGGGTTGAAAATGCAACATCAATTTCCGAGTGTTATACCGACTCTCTAGTGTGAATATGTCTGAATTCATTCTTATGTGCAGTTATCCACCCTGGACCTCGACTACCCTTTCACTATTGATCGCCTGGTGGACTCAAATCTACCACATCCTCTCAAAAAATATAGATATGAATAGTTACTACAGGTACATATAAGATCCGTCGAGGACCTACACTTGTGGGGAAGGGCTCTGACGGAATCTTCCCAAGAACTCTCTTAATTGAACTAGTGCCACAAGGTTCTCATTCACAATGCCCTGAAAACGGACGTCGTTAGGAATTCAAAAAATTCCTTTCTAGCTGTATTCCTTTTAGACTCTTTTCATACCGCCTTGGTACTGGTGAAAGGGTTACGTTGTGTTAGCAAGCATCACTTCAAATCTGACGGTTAGAGAGGGCGTACTGCGCTCTGGTATTGAGGTAAGTCATGAGAAATCACTCGTGTCACTGCCCTTTTCTTAGTGAGACACAATTCCTTGAACAAGGTTACGACAAACTGCAAACATCTCAATAACGCTGGAGGACATGGCAGGACGATAGAGCGTTGCGGTCGATTGCTGAAGTTTTGGGAGTCCGGTGGGTCGTCTAGGATTGAAATAGGTTGTTCTGGGGCCTGAATGATGTGCGGGGAAGGTTCTCTGGATAGGTCTTCCTTTGTCATCACGAGAGTCCCGCGGTGAAATGGGGACATACGTGGAGGCACGGGAATAGGTGTGGTGATCAATGGAAGGATCAGAATACCTTTTCCAGGTTATATATATATCTATACTTCTGCCTTTATCGTTGATCTAGAAAAGAGTCGAAACAGTCAACCGATTTTCTTTCTGATAACCCCCCCCCAGCTTTCTCACGTAACGCCCAAGGCCAGAGCGAATCCTCTCACTCTTCCGCTTCACCAGTTATTAGTCACCCCGGTGGATAGTATCGTGCTTGCGTAACTCTTCTGTTACCCACTTTTCGGTGTATTCAAGTTGGTGTGTCTCCGGCCACTCAATGGAACAAATCTACATGATCTCCTAAAATTCCATTCAGCGTACAGCTAAAAAAGACCAACCACCTTTTTAACTACCTTTCCGGGTGTGGGGAGATTTGGGGGTTGATTTAGTTACCTGAAGGGGGATGTATACCCTCCCCATGCCCACCGCGGCACCCTACTACCCCTCCTCGCTGGCATGATGCTTATCACATGCTTCTGATTCACTACGTATCTGGAGGCCCCCACGCCGGCCGCTCTAGCGATATGCGGATCCTTACAGCTCCCCGCCCATCGATATTCTTGCTTGACCTACTGATTTCTTCGTCTAGTCCCGGGCCTCGGGAACGGGGGGAGCGGAGGGAGCGGGCGCACAGCGGGCTGTTATTGACATAGTGTTTCTTCTCCATGAGATTATACTTCCCCATGATCACCACCGGACCCTAAGTCTACTGCGCGTCCTTCCGTCCCTCCTTACCCTTTAGAGAATAGCTAACATCCGAATACTGATGAAGTCAAAGTATAGCTAGAAAAGCAACATGTACTCTTATATTCATGTATTTTGGCATCTCCTCCCTTAGGATAGGATATGTATATATCAACTTACAGTGCATAAGCTCTCCGCAGGCCCCAGAGTTGAATTAAGCATATATAGGCATGATTTCTTCTCCGGTATGACTAGTATCTATTCCTCAGCACGACATATATCCTCTTGTATTTCTCGTGATATTTATTAGGGATTGAGTATTCCGTGAGAATATATCCCCGCCACCCCACCTGGCATGCCACTTGTGTCCAGGAACTCCACCTTCCAGTGAATCTCACATCTCGCTCTTGACTATGGCACTCACTCGAATACCCCACTCTACCAACTAGCCATCCCGCTGGGCCGGCAGAGTGGGAAAACCTCAGCAAGACGTAGTAAGAGTGAAGTCAGCAGAAGGGGGGGGGAAACTCTGAACTAAGCCGTTCCAGACACTGGACAAATGCAATCCAACATCTCCTAAACACCCAACTCCGGAGGTGAAACCCTAAGGCTAAAGACACGACTAATAACCCAGGATATGCCAAATGAACAATCCGCCATCATCCTAACTTCAATATAGTATAGTAATCCAGAAATTTGGAGGATGGAAAATGCGCCGAGAAATACTCAGCTGGGGAAGATAAGCTAACTTAAACCGGGCTCCAAGAAATAGCGCCGGGTATATAATAGAAAGAAACAACAAATACCACTCTCATGAAATACAATATCAGCACGCCACCATCACCCAGCGACTAGGTTACCCACAACACCAAGTACATATAGCCCTGTGACGCCAGCAAGCGGGAAGGCGGGCGGACAGGTCAGCCACTACTACACTATCCGAGCACCCCTCCCCTTCTTCCCTCCTCAAGTCGGATAACACCGAGACACCTAGCAAGATACCGGTATGGTGTTTATTCCAAACCGAATCCAAGCCTACCTCCTCCCGGAGTCACATCAATCGCCTGTCTTGCCGTATGGCGGGCGGTGGGTGATAGGCGCCCAACGATCCGTGTTAATAGCAGCAACTGGCTGCCAAACTTGTCACCCGGTCCACGCATGGCATCTTGAGAAACTCAATTACAGCGGGGGCACTCACCCTCCGGGGTTGAAAAAGAGTTTTTCGAGCATCATAGCAGGCTTCGAGTTGATTCCGTAAGTCTTGTATGCAAAAAGGCGTCACGCACACATGCGCTAAAGTTTTTCGACTCGAAAAACTTGCCTAAACGTTTCTCAACCCCGGTGCTAAATGCGCCCATTGGGTTGTAACGAGCAAGGTAGCCTCTTCGTGAAGGGTGCTCCTTGGGGGGGGGGGCGATTTCTCGTCGCTAAGATATGGGGAAGTGCATGGACCAGGCGACAAGTCTGACAATGGCCACGTCATTTGTCCAAGGGAGACTGCGCTCGGAGGTGAAGGTTGAGGGATGGGGAAGTGGTTCAGGTACTGTACAGTGGGAATAGGAGTGGGATGGTTAGGGCATGCGGGGTCACTCGGTGGTTGCGTGCAAATCCAGTATCGAGGGCCCTGATTCCTCGCTAGGAATGTCTTCTTTCCACCACCCCATCACTCCCATGTACGGAATATGGTACACCTCCACTCCCACCAACACACGATACTAGAAAGCACCATATACACATCCTCAATTCATAACTCATGCTATACTACAGTACATAACATAATATACTACACATCATCCATCCATCCCTCCAGCATTCTCAACACAAATTTCTCTCAGGAACAGCAAAACCCCAATTTCTGCCCCAGTCCGCAATCTTTGAGTAAAAGAAACTTCCCTCCAACGTCCACAACGTGCCAGCTAGACGCCGTATTTTGTCAATAAAGAGAAGGGAGAGGAGAAATCAGTTTGGTGTCATTGGTACTTTGGAATTTGGCCACTTTTTTCGTGAAAAGGGGCGTGCGGGTGAGATGAGACCAAGTGAGGAAATGAGATGGATGAAAGTGGTGGGGAAATAATAAAAAGACTAAACACCAGCATCGTACCACCGACCCCTCACATACCAATACCCTCCTAACCCAACCCAACCAACCAATAATCAATCCCATGATCGTACCCTCGTCAATCGTAACAAATCCAAACGGCAAAATAAAATAAGAAAAGAAAAGAAAGAAATCTCTACTTTCGCACACCCATCAATCGTAGATGATAGGATGGGGTATAAAAAGAAAAAAAGAGGAAATGTTAGGGAATAACGATACCCACAGCGCTGTATATCCAAATGAAACCGCATAATCTAGAGATACGCGCAAGCTAGAAAGGGAAAAAAAGACGAGAAATGGGAAGAACGGGATGATGATAGAAGTACATCTCCCTTCTAGCATTTCACATAAACCCCCAAACTGTTATAATATACCATCCGATGTCACTCTGCCCCCGGGGTCATCAAGAAAATCACCTCCGATAACCCTTCTTTCTCGCAGTCGAGTAATATGGCCCTGGTCCTGCNTTTCCAGGCGAATTGTCATTGCTCGGGAAGAGAAGGTCGGTTCTCTCCTCCGACCTCCTCCTCAGGACTATCAATAGTAGATCTCGACTCATTCCAATAATCGCCCGCAGTCTCGCCCTTTGCCGCCATCGAAGCCTGAAACCATGCTTCTGCCGCGCCCTCAGGAGGCCCAGGTTTCTTTTCAGTGGGCGTCTCGCCGAGGGTTTCGGTGTCTGTGGTGTCAGGCGGTGGTGGCGTGGGCGCTGGTGGGGGGATGGGGTGGGAGGACAGACCACCGCGGACGTGTCGGAGGCGGATGTTTGGTGATGGGTGGTGGCTGCTCATAGCTGAGGTAGGCGGGGAGGAGTAGATTCTTAGGGCCTTTTCGTCCCCTGGCCTCGACGCTGGTTGTTGCTTCTTTGGTGTTTGGAACTCCGATTGTTTCACCCTTTCTTTCTCGGATTTAGCGTGGCGGTAGTACACCGCTACGTTTGGATCTACCCATGCTTCTGACGAAGCCGCAGATGAGACGACAGAGGAAGAAGCTATAGATTCGTTGTCTGAATATTCTTGTTCCTTCTTCATCTTCTCAAGTGCCATTTTACGCTTTTGCGCGTCGGCCTGTTTATAGTAATTTGCTAAATTGGCTTCGTCGACCCATGTCTCTCCCGAGCGTAAATGAGATTCCGACTGCTTTAGCTTCTCGGCTTCGGCGGCACGGTAGTAGGCTCCGAGGTTTGGGTCTGCGCCTGGTCTTCCGTCCCAGGGTCCTGCGGGTTTCCAGGGTTTGATTGTTTCGTCGCCCTGGGAGAATGCCGGGGAGTCCATTATTCGCTTTTGTGAGGTGTCCTTCTTTGGCGCATACCTGTAGTATGCTGGTTTTCTACTCGACATTTCTGGGACTAGAGGTTCTGACGATGGGATACGCCGTAGGTGCGCAGAGGAGGTTGTCGTCGAGGATGAACCGGATGAAGAGACACTTACCAAGGAGGAACTGGAAGAGCTAGGGGATGAAACCGGATGCGGGGAGTAGGTTATTTGCCGAGGCGTTGGTGTCTCGGACGCCGTTGATGAGGCCGATAATGATGAGGAGGTTGCGGTTGTGCGCGAGGAGATTGATGATGCAATGGATACTGGCCGTTCAATAGGAGCTGGTGGGGGTTGAGCTTTCGCAGTTGGTGGTGGAAGGTCCACAGGTGCTCTAGCCACAGGGGGTTGACTAAGGGATACTTTGCTCGCCAGTGGCGGTTTGACAGGCGGGGCGGCCACAACAACCGGAGCACGGGCCTTTTGCGGGGCCTGTTGCGGGGCCTTTTGCGGGGCCTTCAACGGCGCCGAGGCCGCAATAGGCGCAAGAACTGGAGCAACCATAACCTTCCCAGGAAAATTTCTTGTAGGAATTTGAGACCGGTCAACTGGTTTATACGCCAACTGATCCGGGGTAGGATATGACATTGTTGCGATTATTGGGTATTTCTCAGGAGTCGCTGGAGCTGCCGGGGACGCCGAGGTTGTAGCAGCTGGAGGAGCGGGTATTACAGCTGGGGATTGTTGAGCAAAAACGGCCTGGGTTTTCTTTGCCGGTTGAGCAACTACCGGGGTAGGAGGTGCTTCAACAGATATCCGGGGAACTGGCAGTATTCCTGGGCGAGCCCGAACCTCTGACTCCCGTGATTTTCTCTCCACCACCTTTGAGGGGGTTATCAGACTATCCAGTGTGATACCGAGGCCGATTGGAGAAGGAGGAGCAGCCGCAATCTTTGCCGATCTTTTCGGCTGCATGTCTCCAGCTTCACTACCTTTCGAGCTCTTGCTCTTGTGGCTCCCATTATCGCTTCCCCGGCGGCTGCTTCCGGGCCGAACAACCATCAAACCAGAAACAGATCCCCCACCCTCCATTGGGAGCCTCGCTACGATAACTCGGTCCTCAGGTCCTGGACCCATATCTCCTCTGCTCTTATCCTTGCCCCTTTTTTCCCGAGGGATTCGTGGTGATGGAAGTGGTGTGGAGTTTAAGCTCGATTGCTGCGAGCTTGGTGTTTCTAAATGTTTACTTCGCGAAGAAGAAGATCTGTGTTGTGACGACGAGGGTCGCTTCGTCGGACTTGGGGTAGGGGTATTCTTTGTTGACCGGGTAGACATTGTTGGCGACCTTCCCCCAGGCCCTATCATTGGGCTCGCTGGGGCTAATCTTGATGTGTCCCGCCCTCTCATCGACGACCGCCGACTCGGCGGAAGCGACGATATTGGACCCCCCACTATACTCCCATTTGTGCTCCCACTCACAGACCCACCCCTTGATCTTTTCTTGGTCGACGAGTTCCGCGTAGGCGGCGGTGCGCTTGTTCGCAGTGGTTGGCCAGGCGGAACCTTTGCTACGCGTATGGGCAAGTCACTCGACCTCGATGCAGCAATAGAACCCCTCCGTCGGTGTTTTCGAGGGGATGGAGGTGGGTCCGAACCCGCGGACGAGCCTGATGAAGAAAAGGAGGATTTGCCATTCTGTGCTGGAGGAGGCGCACGACGGCGGGGAGCGGACAAGCACATCGTGAAAGGACCCGTCGACGAAGCGCATCCAGAAAGGCCCGACGATGCTGCAGTACCTGTTGAGGGAATTATTGGACGAAATGGTTGATGTCCGAAGGAATCAAATTTTGTGGCGATCTGCTCCGGTGCTCCGACATGTTAGTCGGTTTTTCGGTGCTCTTGGCGAGCGGGAAATGGCGAAGGTAGTCTGAGGGAAAGGGAAGGAAGGAAGGAAAAAAGTTGAGATGAAGTACAGTGAGTGAGTGAGGTTGGGGGAGAAAAGCAATCCTTTCCAGGCGAATTGTCATTGCTCGGGAAGAGAAGGTCGGAAGGTTTCACGTATCACCCCCACGGATAGTATAGAAAGTGCGCAACCGAGCCAGTCAGTCGGACAAGCAGACGTAGACTTGCCTTCTAGAAATGGCTCAGGGAAGGCGTTGGTTAGGGGAAGATGGATTCCAGAGACAGGGGGTGTGCAAATTCACGGTGAAATGAGGCTGCGCATCTCAATCAATGACGAAAAAAGAAAGGAAATTGTTGAAAACGCCAATATAAAATTGAGGATAGAGATCCAAGGGCAATAATTCAAAAATAAAGAGAAGGCGAGTAGAGAAATTGGAACCATGACACATACGGACCTGACGGATGAAGATGAGCCCCGCTGATGACTGACCGACCCTCCACTCTTCTCTCTCTCTCTCTCTCTCTCTCTCTCTCTCTCTCTCTCTCTCTCTCTGTTTTTTTTTTTCCTTTTCTTCCCCTCTCTCCCTCCTCCCTCTTATTCTCTCCAACCAGTTTCTACAGTGAATAAACTACCCCAATCCCCTCCCCCCAAGCCAAGGTGTCCTTGGGTTTCGGCTCGCTTCAACACCTAGATAAAATCGGGGGAAGATTGTACACCGGTACTGTACGAATTTTCCTCTTTTGAAAAAAAAATTGAAAATTGGGCGCCGTTTCCAAATGATGAGGGTATAATAGCTCCCGCTATCGTGTTTTCCCTGCCACGGCCGGAATAGTTGGGAAGAGCGGGTAGCCACAGATGAAAGAAACAGTTGAAATGCCCAGAGTGCCAGTTCAATATCCCACCACTGCCCCTGCCCGGTGACCGACCGACGGCAGTTAACTACTGTACCCTCCGTGTGGTTCGTTCGTGATGTAGGAAGTTGCCGTTGCCGTTGTTGTTGTTGTTGACGCGGACAAAGTGACGGGTTGGCGGGTTGGCTAGGGTTTTTCTTTTTGTTGGGGTAACGGTTGTGTTTGTGGTGGTGGTCTTCGTCGTCGTCGTCGCCGTCTTCTAATTCCTTCCCAGCGAGAAAGGACAGATTCTGTGGGCTGTGCATCCAGAGGCGACGTTGTGGAAGACTGGTTTACCGGCTCGCCATAACCACCGCTGAGCGGAGGGGATTGGTTGGTGGATTGGATTAGCGTGACCCCTCCTGTAGCCCGGGAATAAAGGCTGGTGGGTGGCGGATGGCTGCGAGTGTTCGTTCTGACGATGTTTGCTCGGTGTTGTTGCGGAAAGCGACGATACAAAGGGCGAGAAAGCAAATGGAGGAGAATGCCTCGCTGTTTCCCCAGTCCGGTTGGGTCTCGAATAGCGGTAACCTGGGGATCTTTTTTATTTTTTATGATACTTCATTTACCTCTTTGGTCTTCCTCGCTCCCAGCGCTTGGCTGTGTGGCCTTTCGTTTTCAGGGCTGGGCTGACTGGATCTGAATGGGCTGTCCCGGTTGATTCGTTGGCCTGGCCGGCCAGTCACACAGGCTGTCGAGGTGCTGAGCCTGTTATTGTGGGGTGGATGGATGTGGTGAAGTGTGGCAGGATGCATGGGCGCATATCGTCCAAGTACTCGAGCACAGTACTGTACAGTACGGTATTCGAGCATTACCGTGACGGTAGCACTCGAGTACAATCCTCGTACACTTATCATGATAAGTTAATGACGGAAAATATGATACTCTGCACCGTACTACACCGTATGATACGGCAACCCGGTACGGGAATGAATTCGACTGAGCCACCATCCCCCCCTCCCCCCCCGAAGCCAAAGAAAAAAGTCCTATGATACACATGAATCATGCACGGACCAAGTGGTAGAGCGGCAATCTGAGGATCCGGGGTTTGTCTCAAGTGATGAAAATAAGTCCCCCATCTACCGTACCCTACCCTACCGCTACACCGGCGGTACCGGTATTGCACTGGACTCCTATCATACTGTGTCTGTCCACTCCTGCAGCCTCACTCTCTCCCAATTCCCCCCTCCTTACACGGCCTTGCTATAATATTATGGTCGAGTGCAGAAACGGGAATACTTGTCGATCCCTTGTCCATCCCTCCATTTATTCAACATGCAAATAGCACAATCCATGCCGCACCAACCCCCTCCCTACTCGTGGCCGTGATTCCGCCATATTAGCCCCGTTTTCCTTTCGTGAGGTCCCAGGAACGAACAATTTTTTATATCATACGGTAGCCTATTATCAGCTTCGCTCGACCCACCTCACCACCACCGCGGTGTCGTTAGACCCGTCCCCTTTCGAAATGCGTGCGCCAGCGCTTAAATTGCATCGCGCTCGCCACTTCCGTCCTCTGTGCTGTGGGCCCCGTGTGCACGGGGTACAATATGGAACCGCTTGTAACCCTCTCCTGCCGCCAGAGACTACGAGTATATCTGGGTATGATGGGTGGTTGGTGAAACGGGGAGGGTAGACTAATCCCTCAAACTGAGATTGTTCTCGTTCGCCTTAAAAAGAGGGGGAAGTGGGAAATTTCTGCGCTTTGCGAGTGGGGAGGGTAATTGAGGGGTTGCTTACCCTAACTTATGCGTCAGACTCGAGGCGTGAGAAACAGATGCGTCTTTAAATGCGGAATCCACCCTCTGTCACTCGAAGGCATTAGCGGTCGAATAATGCCGGTGCTGGCGCTTCTCCGGCAGTGCACTTGCCCAGAGGGTATGGTGCGGTTGGCCAAAGTCTCGAGTGAGAAGAAATAATTAATCCGAAGGAGCTTGCACTCCATGGTGTTCGCAATATCCCGTGGTGATTTGTGACACGAAATAGTCTCTTTATCGTTTTCCATTCCCAAGGCTGTCAACTAGACTGAACGCCGTGTGGAGATAATACAGCATTGTGGCCCTAAATGACAAGGTGCCTGAGGTGGAAGGCTGATGGTGGTTGTGTGGTAGATGATCTTGGAAGTATGGGACCTGGTCGGGAGCATGCAATCGTCGTTGACTCGTTGCCAACCCTTATGATCGATACAGAGGCTCTGGGCCACTATTGGGGTGAGCCCCGCCCTCCGCTCTACAGCTCTTGGCGATTGAAATGAAGACCCTGGAACCTGAATACTTGTACTGTACCCCGCCCGCGACTTCAACTGGCCCTGGTTCCAGGACCAGCGTACCAAATCTCCTTAGCCCAACACCTTCCTGCTGGACATCATACCCAATCATGATCGGCGACATCCAGACGCAGTCCTTCTTGGTAAAAACCTGGGAAATCAATCGATTTACTGATCAAAATTGGATATAAAGTTATGTCCTAACGGGACTTCCTGGTGCCATAAATTAGTATGATACGATGCTCGGGTATCATACGTCAGTAAAATTGGAAAACCGTTTCCGCCAATACCACACAAACCTCTACGGAGACAGGAGTTAAGTTACGTTTTCCGAACTTTATATATACACCGAGT
The DNA here is from genome assembly GCA_003182015.1 of Tuber magnatum. Classification (NCBI taxonomy): domain Eukaryota; kingdom Fungi; phylum Ascomycota; class Pezizomycetes; order Pezizales; family Tuberaceae; genus Tuber; species Tuber magnatum. The sequence goes on along the minus strand of PYWC01000029.1, from coordinate 1,956,090 downwards.
ACCCACTCGGAACACCACAACTTTGAAATTAAACCCCTGGAGTTGCTCTCCGATTGATCCTCTATATAAGGACTAATATTTGGAAATACATAGTTGTGGCGGTCGAGTGCCGATACGATTCTTGTCGGGGTGTTTTGTATAGGACCCCGACCAGCTATTGCACACCGTTCCTTTCTTCTGTGTTCGGGAATCCATCCACCCCCCAAGCCGAATTGGGAGACAGTATCGCCACTTGGGGAAAAGATCGATTAACTCCTCGGGTCTAATACCGTATTCCATCGGGCAGGTCACCATTTAGTGAACCTTATGAACCCAGCTTTTGATGGACTGGGGACAAAACACAGTCCTCACCGGGGAATACCGTAGGGATTATCTGCAAGGAAATTTATTGTTTTACCCCGCTTTGGCGAATTCTCTTTTCGCCCATGAAGTGTGAAACCGGTACCCCTTGTTCCCCACCCGCCCGGCTTCGCAATGTCCCCTCCGGTCAAGACGGTGGGGACTGAACTGTACTGTATGATACTCGAATACCCTATGCCCTACCAATAATGGTAACTCTAGTCTACGCGTAACTCGGAGATAAATTTTAAGGTGGCCAAGACAGTGCCACCTTTCCCTTAGGGGTACAGTCTAGAGAATTGGGTTACCGTATCAGAGTCGGATTTCTATTTTTTCCTTCCCCAAATGCAAAAGCTTCTGGGTTTAATAGGAACACGAATCCCTTTTTTGCATATCATAGCTATTTTTTATGTAGAGAAACCCTTGGGCGGTGCAAACCTTAGAAGAAAAAAATCCTTTAACCAACCCAAATGGGGCTTCAGAAGTTCTATCAAAGAACCGTGAAATTCGGGCGCAAGCCAAGGGATTCTAGAACCTTGGCATGTCCACCTGATGTCGCTGCGCCCAGATAAAAGCAACACGCACTAGTGCTATAGCAAGTTCTACATACAGTACTGCCACTCGGGTACAAGTGTTTGTCCCTCTTTAGTTCCCTGGAGTGTTCTACGAGTAAGATCAGGAGGAATAGTTCAAGTGTGGGAATCGCCTAGAATAGATGTTTCCCGCTGTCCACGTCACAGCGGGAGCTCCGGCTATAACAGTACTACTCGTGCCACTGGTATCAGTACTTGCAAGAGATATTATTAGGCAGATCTGAAGCCATTCACCGCGCTCGAAGGCTGTAAAATATTCCTTCGATCGTTCCCGAATTTCACCACCGTTCAGCGTGTATTTTGCCCTATATTCCAAAACCAGGCTCATAAGGTACGGTACTGGTCGCTCGGCGGTGACCTGGCTAACAGGGTTTATGACCTCCGGGAGCTAATCGAGCCTTTTCTCAAGGGGCGATACCGGTATTATCCCCCTAAGGTATTCAGCTCGGGGGTGAGGTACCCGAGAAGTGAATACAGACGATAGGGTGCTCTCGGCTAGAGGGGTACCGGTAGAGCAACTGCGCTTGTAAGCAAACAAATTATGCATGGTTAATTATAATACCCCTTTTATCTTAAGACACTGGAATAAGAATGAAGTTGCTTTGGGACCTCGTACGGTAAGACCCGCTATCTCTGATGGGCATCTGATCCCCGCATTCAGCGGCAAAGCGCCTTGAGAAGGAATAGTGTTAGCTGCTGGGTCCCATTAACTGGTGGTTGAAATCTCGTTAGCTTTCTCCCCAGGCCTATTGAGGTTTAGCTCTTTTGCTTATGTGATGGTGGATTGAGCGGGCGTTAGACACGGTAACAATATGGTGCATGTACCTGGTTGAGGGGTGGAGTAAAAGGGTAGGGGAGAAAACGAAAAAAGGGAAGAGATCAGATCGGTTACCGGTAGATAAAACCGTCCGAGTATGATATTATCATACTCACAATACTGGTATCATAATTATCAACCCTCGCAATCATATCCCACAACCCCAAGCTCGGTACGCAAGTAATCCACCGAGAAGCATGTCCAAACGCACGGAGAAAGAGAAAATGCTCGCGGGCGAGCTCTACTACGCCTTTGTCGACGAGCTAACGGCGGAACGAGCTTCCTGTGCGGCGGCCTGCCAGGCATTCAATAAAACTACGCACACGACGCCGCGTCTTGAGCGTGCAAACCTATTCCGAGAGTGCTACCTCCTCTAACCCCCTCCCTATCACCGAGCTAACTTACACCTCAGCATCCTACACCAACCCCCGCTCCCCCCCACCACCCCTCCATCAGCCCTATCCCAAGAACCCTGGATAGAACCACCCTTCACAGCCGACTATGGCTACAACACCATCATATCATCCGACGTATTCATAAACTTTGGTTGCACGATTCTGGACACTTGCAAAGTTACCATCGGCGCGCGCACGCTTCTGGGACCCAATGTCTGCCTCTTCGCTGCCGCGCACCCGCTCAGCGCGAAGACGCGGGATGGGCTGCGCGGGCCGGAGTGCGGCACGCCCATCACGATAGAGGAGGACTGCTGGCTGGCCGGGAACGTCACCGTCCTGCCGGGCGTGAGGATCGGACGCGGGAGCACGGTTGGCGCGGGTAGTGTGGTTACGAAGGATGTTCCGCCGGGGTGTGCAGTCGCGGGGAATCCGGCGAGGGTCGTTAGGGTTATCAACGAGGATGCTGTGGAGGTTTTTCCTAGGGCGGGGGGGAGGAAGGTTTTGGAGATTCCGAAGCCCAGTACCGCTGCTACGGGTGAGGATGGTGACCTTAAGGTGCTTATGCAGAGGCTGGAAAGGTTAGAAGCGGAAGTGGGAGAGGTGAGGGAGGAATTGAAGAGGAGGATGTCATAGACTCTAGAAGTATCATACCGTAAAAAAAAAAAGAACTCTTGCGATACGCTCGCGGATTATCAGCGAAAATCGCCGTACCGGCCCACGATAGGTTTAGCTTAGCAGGTTGACGGAATTACGAAAACCAGTTAATGAGGTCCAACACATCAAAAGTGCTCAGGCTATACCGTGTTCCCAAAGCATTGATCCTTCTCGGGGGCTGTTTGTCCCCAAACCGGAGATTAGAGACTTGCCGGAGAAAGTGAATCGCGGGGGTGTACGAGTACTTTGTGCAAGTGAGTGTGCCAATAATCCCTAACCCACAATTTCCACGGCTTACAAATCCCTCAGCGAGACCTCACCCGGCCGGCAGAAGAGAAACCACCAGTGCCCACGCATCGGTCGGCCAAACCATGCACACCGCACTAAACGAATAACTGCCTCCATCGGCCAAGCAACGATCAATTGCCCCGAGTGGTGGCACAACTTCTGTGTTAGCCCGCTCAACGGAATTCCGTGAGCAGTTTGCGTGTTCGTGTAACACCGACCAATCGGAAGCCAAGGCAGAGCGGGCTGGTGGGCGAGTGAGGTGGGGTGATGTGAAGTCCAACAATGCCCTAGGTTATGGTGTTTGGCGAGGGAGGAGGAGCTTCCCCTGAGATTATCCTGTGGTTTGGAGTTTGATTAATTTTGCGATACGAAGCTACCGGCCGACAGGAGTGGATGGGGTGGGCTGCAGTATGTACTCGAGTGCTGGCACACCACGTACCATACTGGACACTACAATATTGGTCCTCTGATTTTAAGAGTGTCATATCACGGAATACGGGGTGGGATAGGAAGTTTTAGGCCGCTATTACATATTGGTTCAATTGTTTCTTCCTTGTCTTTTCTTTCTCGAATATTCATCTCCTTACGCAAGTAAGTGTTAGGCGCCGGGTAGATTGTTGTATGATACCGGCTCTGTACGCAATCCGGCAATTGTGGTGGGCCGTAGAAGATCTTCCCCCTTCGCACACCTACAGTACTTATTACACCGCCTTTATAATTCCTATTCGCCTCGGGGTGAAATCCATCGAGCGGATGGTTGCATCTGTCCGTGCCCGATTCACAACCAAAACCCCCCAGGCTACGATTCCGTGTCGGCTCTAGCATTTCCCCCCCCCCCCCCAGAACCTTTGGAGAGCCAAAGCATCCCAGTATCGGCTGGAAGGGGTGGAAATTAGCCACGGAAAAACGGTTATTCCGGTTTTGTTGTCGGAGTACCGAGGAGAAGACCGGGATTGTGACGAAAGGTGTCCTGAAGTGCCTTGTGCGGCGGACGGAAGGTACGATAAAAAGGTGGATTCATTCCGCCTCCTCCTTGATGGAAAGCAAAGCAACTGTTCTCAAATTAGCCCCCCTTCATCGCGACTCTCCACGATAACGAGTAACAAATTCACAACATGACTCTCTCTCCCATCCCACAGGAGTACAGGTGATTCCTTCATTCCCTACCACTGTCCCTCGAATGCTAATCTTCGGATCCTAGCTATGTCCTGGCCAGTCTCTTTGCAACAGCCCTGGTAAGCCAGTACCACATTATTATGGTTGGCGGTATCCGCAAGACCTCAAAGGTCCCCTACCCGAACGCCTACGCAAGCGCCGAGGAAGCCATCAAGGACAAGGAAAAGTTCCGCTTCAACTGCGCTCAACGCGCACATTCAAACTACCTCGAGAACCTCGCTGTCGTGTTACCGGCTTTCCTCGCGTCAGCAATTCAGTACCCGACCCTCTCGTCCTCGCTTTTGGGCATTTGGCTAGCTGGCAGGGTTGTGTATGCTCGTGGCTACGTCGGTAGCCAGCACAACAGTAATGGAGGAGGGAGGTATAAGGGTATCTTCAATTATATTGGACAGATCGGGTTGGCGGTTACAGCTGGAATGGGTGTGTGGAAGCTCTACAGCCCCGGGGTTTGAACGTTAGCTTGGGGATTTTTTTAATTTTTTTAGAGGTGGGGTTAGACCTTCTTTTGCAGTGCATTCGGTTTCTCTTCTTTGTCTGGGCTGTATCTGTTATTTTCTTCCGAGCATTAAATATTAAGGCGGGACTCAAATCACCTGTAAACTCTGAATATTGGGGAGAATTTGCATTTATGTATCGGGGGGATCGGATTGATTAGTATTCTGGAATCCTACGAGCAGTACGTGATTCATTGTGCTCGAGTAGTTCTTACGTACGAGACGTTGCTCGAGTACGGCACAGTGTTGGTAAGTTTTGCTTTTTAGAAGGGTTCGACGGGGCTCAAGAGGCTTGGGACGCTCATAACGGTAGATGTTCCTTATCTGGTACACCGTAGTACAGTCCCGCAAGTGCATCCCAAGCCTGATCGAGACCGTGCTTTGGAAATTTAGAATGAGTCTACGACGCAGGTAAGGCTGGCAACTGGGAAATAAACCAAGTAGGGCGCAAGCGCATCCACAGCCCCGGACAAGCGATAAACCAAAGGTGCCAGACACTACAGTGGTGGGCGCATTTCCCTTGGAGTATCGGAAGAATCAAACCTTATAATTTACCCGATGGCTGTAGGGGGAGAGGGGAGAGAAAGCGAGGCTGGGAAAAACGATAAGGTTTATCACGCCTCGGAGAGAAAGGCATAACAAACATTTTCACCCAGCCTTCTATAGGCTTCTATGCCGGTATGATACAATAACTGACATGGCGGAGCTATGGGACTGTGGGCGGAAATAAGCTTGTATAATCCGGAGCAGGAAGTCAGGTCGTGGTGGGGTTGTTAGGACCCGGGTGAGTGAATGGTAGGGCCTTATCTAGTAGACCGTGACCACTAGGCTTGATGGATTCGGGAGAGTAAATGGTGGGGCCTCATCTACTAGACCGTGCCTGCCTGGCTTGATGGATTCGGTGTTGGAGGCTTACGCTGCTTGAGGTGTTGGAACGGGGCTGTTGATACCTTCGTGAAGAGGGATTGAACGAGAGGTTACATAATTTAAATACAAAATGGTGACCAAGAAACATTGACCACGCTGTACGAGTACCTGTACCTGTGCAATTGGGGTGGTTGGCACGCTTTTTGGGATCAACCCATGAGCCACCCGTATGCCCCTCAGTATCTTGGGAAGGGTGCCCAGCCAAGCTCGCCCATGATCTTGGCCTTCGTACGGCAGCATGGCGAGGGGACCTCTATGATAGCTGGAATGGGTGGAAGTTCATTCTGGTCTAGTAATAGCATGTTAGTTCGGCAAGAGTCTCTTCATGTACTCAAGTACAGTAGGTTAATCCCTTGGAGAAACTATCTATTAACAGATTTTGCCAAGAAAATTAATAATAATTATCATGTCCCTAAGAATATTCCCTCCCTCCCTCCCTCCTACCAAATTTTGGCCAACTTCTAAATCACAATTTCTCTGTGTTAACATGGTTGTCATGACAGCGGTGGGCGAAAACTCTTTGGGACTTGAAGCCGAGCAATATTTTCTTGGCAAAGTTCTCAAAGGCTTGTTGCTTGCGGGTGATCGGCAGAATGCGGGGGCTGCCATACACCAACAAACAAACAATGCATGCCACTTCAAACGGGTCGCCACCGCGGAGGGGGGGGCGGTTGACCCCGCTATCAAGTCATCAATTTGGATTTCTAGTTGTGCCGGAGGGTATGATATAAATCTCTATAGGTGGATCCTAGTTTTAAGCACAGTAGATGAAAGCTACCATACTACACTGTACTAGAAACAAAGTGCGTGTGAAGTGCACCAGCGTAGAGTCCGTGTGGCGAGTTAAGCTTCTAATTCCCCCGTTTTGAGCGAAGGGAGTCTTGAGAACATACTTTGCCGGTGGCGGGCTTGTTAGAACTCGGCCCTGCTACTGTGTTATGCTCTACCTTCAACTTTCTTTGACGGCCGATGTTGGGAATAAACTGGTGAGCCTTTTCGATAGAAATGTTCTTTGAGGCAAGACTTGGAGATATACCGCACGTTGTGGAAAAGCTCACTTGGTCGGGTTCACTCCACGTCGTAGTATACACAGCCGAATCCACAAGACAGCATTACGCGTTTTAGTCAGATAAACAACGATCAAGTAGAAGATGGCATTAACCAATCTATCTATGAAGCTATTTGGAGTACATTGTGTTCCACATTCAAATGCATGAAGAAACCGTGTGTCCCCCCGCCCCAGACAACTCTGGGGCTATAGCCTTTCGCACCCCCCTCCAAACAGCTCCAGCCTTCTATAATGACCATGCTTGGTGGCGTTCGGTCGTGGTTGTCTGGAATGCGGTAGCCGGCGTATCGTCGTGTTGGGTTGGGTGCTTAGAATATTCTTGCAGAGTGAAATGGACGAGACGGATAGCCGAAGCGCTCTCATCCGTGGTAATAAGCCCTTGACAGCAGCCTAGTAATGTTTATGTCGAAGGCGCATTGTCGGTATTGAGATCCGTTGATCCTATTTCGACCGCTAGAGTATGACAGAGCTCATCCAAGCTCAAAGCCATCGGCTGTCACGATCCGCAGTTGCCGCCTCCTATACTCAAACGCTTTTAGGAGATCCCGTGAAAAAATCTACATATGTAAAGCTGTTAGCGGACATTTCAAAAGTGGTGTTCTCCGTCCGGCCGATTTTACATACAATATAGTTCTGGAAAGGACATCCGGTATTACAATATCTGCCCCAGCCTTATGGATACAATTGCTACTCTCTCAGCATGATGCTTCTCAATCTCACCCCGGATTGCTCCGGATGTGTGGTCTTCCAGTCATGAATTGGTATATTCGAGTGCCCGGAGACTTTTGGAGAATTTGACTTAGCGAATCAAGAAGCTTGACTCGGTGGTCCGGATGACCTTTTTCTGGTTTTGAAAAGTCTGGAATATTTCTTCCTGGTATGTTCGTCGGAGATTGCTCTTTCTGGCTCGTGAGAATCAAAGTAGAAACAGGCAACTGCAGTACTCTGTCTTCTGACCCGATAGACAATGTTGTTTACCACCAGGGAACTAAAATCACGGCCCTGTCAGCCTTTGGATCGTTTTTTCCCCCTTTCTTCACGGATAGTCTCTTACCTGATGTACCGGTATGTCTTCCCCACTCCGGGTATGTTTTCCCGACTCCCGGTATGTCTTCCCCACTCCCGGTATGTTTTCCCTACCCCCGGTATGTTTTCCCCACTCCCGGTAAGTCTTCCCAACCCCTGGATCGCCATAGCAAAACAAGACAGGGTTACTCGTCCCAGGCAAGAAGTATCCGAAAATACGAGTTGTGATTTTGTATGGGCGCTCAGACACGCACGGACTTTTTGCCATATATTTTGCGAATCCCTGTTCTATCCTTGTTTTCGGATACTTTTTTTTTTTAAAAACTTTTTATTCAAATTACTAGGGATGTCTTCGCCTATATAAGCATAATTACCTCCCGGTAATCAGACAGCGCCCCAGTTTTCGGATACTTCTTGCCTGGGACGAGTATCAGATTTATTTTTGCAATTACCACTTCGATGGGCTACGGAGGTATAGCTCCTAAGTTTTGTATGTTCCACAGGGGCTAAGAGCAGCAAACGTCGCTTGTGGAACCTACAAAACTTAGG
>PYWC01000029.1:1926894-1947495 GCA_003182015.1 Tuber magnatum | reverse complement strand
GGTGCCAGGCGGGGCGGCGGTGGATCGTTGAGAGGGAGGACTGAGGAGCCGGTGGACAAAACTTATGGGCTGAAGAAAGGTGGGGTGGGGTCGATTTGTAATGGACGGGCAATCGGAAGGGCCCTGTCCAACCAAACAAACTATCATACCGAGATTTGTGAAATCCTACGAGTATGATACGGCGATGTGATACATTTAATAGCGCACGAAGTGCACAAAGCTGTGCGCCAAGGCCCCTGGAAGTGTGGAGATGGAATGAACCGGAAGAAATATAATGATCCCCACAGATAACTTGTCGCCCAAGGCAGTCACAGTATGGTACCGGTACTGCATTTGGGACGTCGACAGATACCGGCATCAGAAGCCTCTTTTCCATATTCTAACAGTTCTGCCAAACCAGGGCCAATACCCTCCCAACTTTGCCGAGGCCACTAGGTGCTGTGGGATCATACGATACCAGTAGGTTATTGCTGCTTTTACCCTAATGCGTGACATAATTATATTGGTCGAATGCAAGTATCCCGAAGGCTAAATTCCAATCAAGATATAGGCTGGAGCCTGGTGGTCAAATCCGGGTTTCTTCAAGTTTTTCGTCAAAACACTTTCCCGTGTGTAACGCCTTTTCGCATACAAAACTGACCGCTCGACTCGAAACTTGGCTCTCGAAAAATCGCTTTTTCAGCCCCGCGTCTGCATCCCTCAAGGTTCACTTCCGGTAGACACGATAGCCTTTGCATGCTTTCACACTCCTTTAGCTCTTTTGGAAACTTCTCAATGGTCTCAAGAGACTGGGAATTAACCCGAGCCAGTTGCAAGCTATTCATCTCCCGTATGTAAAGTAGGACTCAAGTGGCTCATCTGTTAATATTACAGACTGAACTGAGGGTAGCAATCCCTCTTTTCAACTGGGAATTCCGGCGACTAGGCGATTTGTTTCGTAGTCTGCATGAGCAGTATGATAAAACGTCAGGTTATCTTACTCAATTATAAGGTCGACAAGGGTAGGATACCACACTTAGATGCTAAAGGCTTGCTCGATCAATTTGGTAAAGCGAATACCTAATATGCAAGGATCACTGCTAATTCTCCCAATATAGCAGTTGCGCATGGCAATTTCTTAAAATCAAAATTATCAACTAAACGGATACTAGAGTCACTCACTATCCATCACTCGAACAACGTTCAGCCCCCATCCCACACCACACTTCACCCCAGAACAAGGGCTCGAGGAACCGGGCACTGTAAAAATTACCTTTCCGTGTCCAGCCACGGTATAACCTGCCTTCATCCAATATACTTTTTTCGGGCCCGTGACACTTGTATGATACTGTGAAACATTTACATTCCACAAACAAAAGCGTAACAAACTTTTCCCCCTGGAGTCACCACCGCCGCTACCACCGCTACCAGAACTGCCCACTGCCATCGCGTTTCTTGGCAATCCCTGAATGTAACTAGTTCTAGTTACCCGTCCATTTGCGGAACAATATCTAACAAGAACAATATTAACGGTTATTCCTTTGATCGACTTATCTACGTAACTTCCTATCCGCGCCCGGCTCACGCTCCCACTCCCCCCTCCTTCCCCTTCCTGTCGAAGGGGAAATCAAGCAAGTCGCATTACTTCGCAATGCCGGAGGATAAGAGACAACGGGTGTTGATTATCGGGGCGGGGTTGACGGGACTATCACTGGGCGTGCAGTTGCTAACTCACGCAGCAGCATACTACGAGCCAGTAATTTTCGAAAAGGTAATCAGTACCTCCCTCCCCTCCTACTCCTACCACGGACCTATATTCAAAGATTAACATGAAAAAAAAAAGTCACCATCCCTAGAAGATATCACAAAATCCGGCTTCGTCATAAACCTTTCCCCAAACGCAATCCACATCCTTCGCGGTTTGAATTTCGACCTGGCCCGCGAGGGCATCGGTATGCCACTGAACAGAACTGTCTTGCATCACGCGTCGAAGCCAGAGGGCATCATCGCAGAAGCGGAGAATTTATTCCCGGACCCGCACACACTCCAAACTGTCGAGCGCGGGCCGTTGCAGCTTTTGCTACTGCAGCGGTACTCTCTATTGCGCGGGAGGATGCACTATAATTGTGACTTCAAGAGTTATAAAATGCTTGACGACAGGAGTGTCGAAGTGACGTTTGCTTCTGGGGAGGTTGTTACCGGGGAGTACGTTATTGGCGCGGATGGGGTGTACTCTGGCGTGCGAAAGGCGGTGTATGGGCACCTAGAAGGGAAGGTGGGACGGCCGAACAGATGCCCGTTTAGCACAATGTTCCCATTCAGTCTTCTCACACCGGTTATTGCGTTGTTGAGGCCTAAGAGGAAAGTTTGGGAGTGTTCACCAACCCACTGGACTGCTTTGTATGGGATCACGAGGCAGTTGCCTACGCAGTTATTGACAGCTCACGGGGATGACGGCGGGTTGGGAACCATGCATTGGTTTCTCCGTGACACCCCGGGGGCGTACACTACATATTCGCTTCAACAGGGGAGGGTATTCTGGATATGCTACCAACCTTCGCCGCCCTCGAGTAGCGGTCGCGGGAGGTATACAGATAAGGAAGCGCTCGATACTCTGAAGTTGTATGATAACTGCCCGTATACTGCATCTACAGAGAAATGTAAGCTGCCCACGGTCAACTTCTCCGAGATCACGTCCCGCTCGGAAAGGTTTATGAAAGTCCGCATCAACCATACCTTCTTTCGCAACATTTCAGATGGAAATGTGCTGCTTATCGGGGACGCGGCTCATCCGATGAATACTTTCCATGGGCAGGGCGCTGCGATGGGCATTGAGGAGTCGCTCGTTTTGTGCAATTCCTTGCTCAGGAGTGCCTGGGGAGAGGATATGGGTGTCGCCCCCGAGTTGGTCGGAATCAAATATTTTGAACACCAGAGAATGGAGCGTTCGAAGAGGGTCACCGACTTGGGATTCTGGTTTGGCGTGGCGGTGATGGGGGATTTGTGGATTCTTAGGAAGATTCGCGATTGGGTGATTAGGAAAGTTTTAAGGGAGGAAGATCATGGGGAGAGAGAGGGGGGGAGGGAGGCAAAGGTCGGAAAGGTTCTCCAAAATGAGAATGAGCAGGGGGTTATCGACGAGGAAAGGGTGGAAAATACGGGGAAGAAGAGAGAGGACCACTGGCTGTTCGATTTGAAGGTAGATGTGCAGACCCAGGAGGGGTTTCGGGAGAACTTGAAGGGGTGAATGGGTTTAGCTAGACTCTGACATTAACACTCTTTGAAATCCCAAAATTTCTATTTTTTCCCCTCTTTTTAGAGTTTAATCTATTTTCAATCGCCCCACTTCAATCCTCACCTCTCAGAGAGAGTTTGTTTACTCATAAAATCCGAAACGGGGGAATTACTCGAAATTCACACTCTCCCCCCAATTACTATTCCCCGAGTGACACATTATGAGTGCACATCCCGGTAAGGAACTTCTTAGGCTTACCAAGCACGCCGAGCCCACAGCCGGAAGAAAAAAACTCCAAGATAGGCACAAAACACTAAAGTGGATCCGGAATACCTCCCGTATTGGGGAAGTCCCTTGAGATTATGATATGGAATCCGGCTATTATGTCCTTAGTCGTCGACAGCGCAAATATCCATCAAGCTACACGCGTCCAGTGCACTGTGATGACGCAGCCCATCCTCACCTGCCCATTTTACACCAAAGATACCATTTCAGGTCACTTTAGTACACAACAGCCTACTATTCTATAACCGCCAAATCTGGCAAGCATGAGTGCTCGTTCACTACGAGTATGATAACTCTTTGGAATCTTGGGTGTTTTCGACCAGATTGGGGTTGTGTGCCGAGACCTGAAACCAGCAGTCTTTCCAATTAGGGACGGTAGCTTTCCCTACGGGTGCCTATCCCTACCCTGAAATTTAGAGCTCAGCTCGACAGGCTCGCCGACACTCGAAATGCCGGGGCTGAGTGGACAAAACAACGCCTAGACTTTGAATCCTTAGATTCTTGGTTGTGGGTATATTTATGTAAGATGGTAACCCGTGAGAGGCTTTATATAGAAAGTGTAGAGTTAGAATGCCAATCTTTCCCCCTAGTGAGTTGGCCTGGTTTTGCTGCGTTGTTTCCACTACGGGGTACTTGTATTGTTCTTAGACATAACTCACCGCCTAATTCCTCGCGACACCACAGCAAAACTGCACCAAAATGGTAAAAGAACAAACGTGAGTGATTCGAGCTCACTGTTAGCCCCCCCCATAAATTCCCGCCGAGCTAAACATTCAAGCAGCGGAGGATCTCGGATCAATGTTCCACTGCTGCAGCATTGATGGGCTTGGGAATCTCCTGTTGTGGAATCACCTGTGTAGCAGATCTTGGAAAACCACTCAGGGCCCCCACGGTTTATGTAGGGGCTCATAAAAAGGTAGTCTTTTTTGAAAAAGTTCCAACCTCACAGGTTCACACAGGCTCACACAGTCCCTCAAAATTGCAACTGTTTTTCTCAAATCTTGACATGCTCACCGCAATAGCCAGATGTTTCACTGGGTGAAAAATAACTGTGATTAGACAACTTTCTGGTTGTGTTGTGAACCTATGAAAGATATCATTTTGGATACAAATGCACCACAGAGGATCGGATATGACATCGAAGTGTACCGTACTGCACAACGATCGACCGACGATGAACTATGCCTAAGAACTATAGCTACTTTACGATAACAAACTACCGCATCATAATCGAGTAGTCACCTCTCTGCGATCAGTGCAGATTCGATCCCGCCCTGGGTGTTAACGCGGCAGCAGCGCTACGACTGCACTATGATAGGAGACCTAGGAATAGTATTATCTACTCCTGTTGGCGTGCCCCACTTACGGGAAGAACAATGAGCTTCAGCTTACTCCCCGCGGAGGTCGAGGGACGGAAGTTACCCGGGCCGAGGCTCGGGATATTATCATAGCACTTACGCAATTACGGTAGACTAATAGACAACGGTTGGATCGGTGATCTAAATTTCTGATTGCGGGTCCATTGATGGAGTCTCTGATTGGTGGGTTGTGGATGATTTAGGTTTTCCGGCTTGGTGCAAATTTACGGAGCGCCACGGAGGCGCTGCTAGGACCTACGTCGACTCTCGTTTTCGTTCTATAGCGGTTGATGGTGGGAACGAGGGAATAGCGGGAAGGTATCGCAGCTTTTCGAGGGTGCCGTATCACCGGCATTGTGGGTTGTACGCCAATGCTACACCCCTGGATCACTATCATGTTCTATCAGAGGATAAAGATTTCCTCAGATTACACCAGCTGATACAATTTTTGTTTCTTACAACACCTGATATCCGCATCTGATATCAAGACAGGTTTTTGTTATTGATAATCAGATGATTTTCTTATCTGGTACCAGATGACTTAAAATCATCTGAAATCACCTGCCAGTGGCACCTGTTTTTGGACTTGACTTTATTATGATTTCTGATTTTGGATAATACCCTCTCTATGCTTCATATTTAATACTCAATTTACTTTTTCTTCACCTGTTCCTCCACTTTCTTTTCTCTATCTACTAAGTTTTTCTCTTATTACTATACATTGTTACTTTACTTATTACTTCAGACTTCTTTTCTAATCTACTCCTTCTGATAATGGATGATAGTGATAAACTTTTTAATATTCACTCTCAACCACCCTGCTCAGAACAACCTAGATAAAATCAAACTATTCAGACTCCATGTCAGTCTAGTATCTCTTATTATTATCCTTATTAGCAGAACTTAGCATCTGGTTCATGTCTTCACTTTTCTCCCCAGCAGCTATCTCTATCTACTCTTACTCCCTCTTCTTCTGTTTATAATACTGATAGTAGTTCACTGAATTATGAGATAAATATTCAATTCTCAAAAACCTGTATTTTGTTCTTACTTTTGAATACTTTGAGTGAATTACTAATAATAAGCTCTGAAAGAGAAAGAGAAAATTGTCAGCTCCTCAGACATTTTCCTGCAACTCAATAGTGAACACTATCTCTAAGTTTTCTGCAAATTTCTGAAATACTAGGAAAAATTCTTCTAAACTAAGACTGCTTGGGAACAGAGTTTAATAAGCAACAATACATAATATTTCCTACTAGTCAGTATTCTCATACATGAGTGACAATATCTTAGTCTCACTTATTGAAACTTGTGCTCTCTGTATCATCATATTGATAGTTGAGCACCTGAAGCCTTTATCTAGTAATATACTCATAGGAGTATTTATATAATATAGCCACTTAGGCAAAGAGTAAAGTAGTAAAGTTATAGGTAAGAAGATACAAAGATGATAGCATAAAAAGCTCATCCTTCAGGATTCTATTGACCCCTTTTATACTTACTCTTCCTGCAACCCTAACCATGTGACTTATATTTATAAGTCACCTAATGTACTTGTAATATACTCATGTGTGCTTACTGCATCATATGCTTGAAATATATAATGCACAATCTAAGTTAGGTGCAAATGTTATCCTTGTCCTAAGGTTGTAGCTATACCACAACCCCTGGCTGCTTGCTGGCTTGCAATCATGGGTATACTCAAGAGAGTGCCAGATATGATGCCAAGTGTTCTAAAGATGTACCAGGCTATTGCATTATGAAATGCCTGGATTTTGACAGGGCTGAGAGTTATATGAGGGGAACAATGGCTTTTAAAGTTCAATTCAGCTATTAGTCATACTTTGTATAGTATTGTTTTAGATTCAATTAGTATTGACATACAACATAATAGTATGTTTAACTTATGTTTAAAGTCAAGATTATGAGTATCAATTTTCACTTCTTTAAACCAATCAGACTTGCAGCTATCAGACTCTACTACCAATTCAGTTCCAGCATAGTAGAAAATATTAATCAGCTGCAATTCCCTCTAGAGCCTACAGTGAACTGTAGTACACTACAAAGTCATACTAGAAGAGCTAGACTTAAGAAGGAAAAGGAGTATGAGCAGGTGAATAATAATGAATCTTGATATTTGTGACCAAGCTCAGAGGTACCTTACACTCAAGAAGGATAGAACTGATACAATTTAATACAGGAGAGCCTACCCTAACCAGTTGTACAGAAGAATAATCCAGCTTCCAGTACTTGAGGAGTTCAGAAGTATTGGGCTAGAAAGAAGACAGAAATAGCGGCAATAGGTTATGATCCAACCACTATTTATCAATCAATTATAAGTAACTCGAACAATAATAATACCGAGCCCAAAATATAAAGTCCTAGTCAAAATTCAGAATTGTAAAGATTCTATATCAGTTGGCCCTGCAGGCTTGATTCACAAATTCTGCCTTGTCAAAAAAGACTGCAAATTCTGGAGGCTGTAATAAAGACAATGGATAAAGTTATTTCTGCAAGAAAGACAAAGAGACAAAGACAACTCTCTACCTTACATTTTACTTAGCATACTAAGTATATCTCTTTTTGACGCAGCAAGTAAAAAATGAGCAAGAAGTACTTAAAGGAATGGATTTGTTTACTGGAGTAGAGCTAGTACTGAAGTCCTAAAAGGAAATTGGCTCAAAGAGTTATTGATGGTGGCAGATAGGATGGAAAGGTGAGAGAATGTATTATGAGGTATAAGGTGTTATGAGTTATGAAGAGGGAAATACCAAAGCCTGATCCAAGGAACCATCATCAGATTGTAAGCCTGCTTGAAGATCCTGATATATTATTGGCAGTAAGAGAGCATATACAACAAGTTGGTAATAGTAAGTTTATTTATATTGCTTATATAATTTAATAGCTAGTACTAATTACTATAATTTACACAGCTTAGGGCATGGAATTTGACCAAAGCAGTAGCAGTTTTCTCGACAAACTAGAATGAAGACTCGGAAGTTTTGAATTGTTCATCCAATAATGTTGCAGGACAAGTGGAAAAGGTTATTGCATCTTCAACTGCAGTATTCTGGCTAAAGAAGCTGAGATTCAAATACAAGAAGTACGAAAAGAGTATCTATAATAATGGCCATGAATAAGCTGATGTTAAGCATTATCGAGATAAGATTTTTCTACCCTGTATGGAGCTTTATCAGACCCAGTTTATTGTATGGGATAAGGATTAAAATGAGGTTCTAAATGAACAACACCTTTCATGTAACTGGTATGGGTACTAGGTTAGTTTTATGTTTGGTGTCACAGTATCCTTTGATACTTGTATTGTTTCATGTGATATTGGTTAATACATATATTATTTTATATTTGGTTTCACAGTATCGTTTGATACTTGTATTGTTTTGTGTGCTATTGGTTGATACACACATTGTTTTATGTTTGGTTTCACAGTATCGTTTGATACTTGTATTGTTTTGTATGATATTGGTTGATACACAAATTGTTTTATGTTTAGTTTCACAGTATCGTTTGATACTTGTATTGTTTCGTGTGCTATCGGTTGTTACACACATTGTTTTATGTTTAGTTTCACAGTATCGTTTGATACTTGTATTGTTTCATGTGCTATCAGTTGATACACACAATATTTTGAAGTATCGCTCATATGGGAGATAAGCGATATGCTGTATTTAAAGACCACTGATTCCCACAATAGAAACAGCAGACTTCGATGGACAGTATTCTTAATATACTTGGTTGAACGGTTATCTTTGATCTCCTATTACACCCCGTTCGAAGACTCCTTTAGTCAGCAGCGCTCGCTTCTTGTTGACCAAGAAGCCATCTGCTTCTATCGTACTGCTACATGACTAGGGTCCGGCCCGAACATGTTACATTTTTTAAACCTCAGCAAGTGGTTAGAAACCTGCTCGGACCTGGTCTGATCAATCCACGAAGCATCCAACCGAAGCTAGCAGTGGTGAGTGGCAGAAGCAAGGAGGGTTCGGCTCCGCCAGCAGGACACCATTGAGTCACTAGAGAATGGAAGTAGCAAGCAGGTCCCATGAGAAGGCCTTACCAAAAGAAGGCAACCCAAGAAGCCGAAGGGGCCAAAGAGCCACTTCTCAATTGACGAAGCAGAAAGACAATTAGCGCGAGATTTGGCCAAGCAGACCTTTAGTGAATCAACCGACGAGTTAGTAAAAGCAGCAACAAGCCTTCCTGGGCTTTTTCCCCCCAGCCCCAGCAAAGGAAAGGCACCGGCACAACCACCAAAGAATGACGGCCCACCTGCCTGCACTCCAAAGGAGGAGGATGACAACACAGAGGAATCAGATCACTTGGTAGTAACGGAACCTCCAGATGAACACCCCAGTGACTCTTCAAACAGCTCATCAGATGACAGTTCCAGCAGCGAAGAGTCCAAACACGATATGCCCAAAGAAGAATCTGCTGCACCGCCCAGCTCAGGGGCTGAGCGAACAGGACCCAAGGTCAAGCTTCCACTGCCGTCTATGTTCTCGGGTAAAAAGGAAGACCTAAAACCTGAAGCGTTTGATCGATGGGTAACAACCAGCTTCCAATACCTTGCCCTGCATGATATGGATAAAACAAAGGAAGGAAGTAGAGCATACTTCGGAAGCTTCTGTTCGGGAAAAGCAGAAGAAGCGTATCACCAAGCAATAAACCACTATGACAGCAAGGTAAAAATACGAGGAACATCCCTAATAAGGTACCTAAGGGACAGATTTCAGTCCTCACGAAATACAGAAGAAGTGTATAAGAAGTTCAAGGAAATCCAACAAGTCCGAAATGGGAAACAGAAAGAATAACGATGGTCACAACGGATCTCCTAATGTACCATGGATGGCTGCCCAGCGGAACAGTATCTCAGTACACGCTATGACAGCGACTATATGAAGCAATGCATCCCACACTATGCCAGGAGATAGAACCTATGGAAGAGGATGGAGACTCCTTTGACAGGATTGTCAAATGAGCTGAAAGAAAGGACGCCATCCTATATGAAACAGGAGTTTACCGAACACACACACAGTAGCAGCGAAGCAGTAAAGGATTGTTATCATGCGATAACACAAGTAAGGAACAACCAAAACGCAAAGGTTCAAAAGATAAGAAAGATAAAAGGCAGAAACAATGTGATAAAGGCACATGCTTTGAATGTGGGAAAAAGGGGCACTATGCAAAGGACTGCTATGCCAAAGCAGGAAAAGGAAAAACAGCTAAGTGAGATGCGAGTACGAACCACATAGAAGCAACCAAATACGACGAAGTCGAGATCAAGTCGGTAGAATTAGAAAGCCTCTGAACACAACTAACATTGGCAATTAAGGCACGTGATGCATTGGAAGGAACAATCCACATAGAAGGCTATCCAGCAGAGGTGCTGTTCGATACAGGAACAATCGGTTGTGACATAGTTAGCGCTACCTTTATCTCTACCCATGGCATACCCACGGAACCCCTACCTCAACCAACAACAGTCAACATGGCAATAAAAGGTTCCCACCCCTCAAGCCACAAGAAATGTGAACTGACCATAGGAATCAGAAAAAAGAAATAGACAAATCAGGAGATGTTGGTAGGAAACTTAGCAAAATACGACACCCTGATTGGAATGCCTTGCCTAAAAAGAGACAATGCCCTTATCAGATGTGGGGACACAGCAGTGGAGTTTCCCGATGACAAACTACACGTACTATGCAAACCAGCAAGCGGAGAGTTCCGAGCCACTGTTTCAGACATAACCTCAGCAACACTGTTGGAGGAAGACAAGGATGTATTCCAGAACAAGGTCCCTGAAACGCTGCCTCCTGTGTGTAAAATTAACCATCACATTCAGCTAAAGGATTCAACGGATCTAAAAAACCAACCAACATACTTAATCCCAAAAGCATACAAGGAGAAACTCATGAACTGGATAAATGAGAAATTATGAGCTGGAATAATCATACAACAGGAAGTTCCCGGAGCGGCAGCTAGGTTTGTACAACCCAAGTCAGACGGAAGGATCCGCCCTCTGTTAGACTTGAAGATTCGAAATGACAACACGATCATGGATAGTCTGTCGATCCCCAACCAACAGCAGTTCCTTAACCGAATAGGACGAGCAAAATTCAGGAGTAAGATTGACTTAAGCGACGCATACTTCCGGATGCGAGTGGATAAGGATAGCATTAAGTTCAACTCATTCAAAACCCCATTTGGAGGATTTGTTAGCAAAGTAATGTTCCAAGGAGACATGAACACACCTGCAACCTTTATGCTAATAAGGGATGAACTCCTAAGTGAATTCCTACATCATTTTGTACGGGTTTACATTGATAATATTCTCATATTCTCGGACACAATAGAGGAACATGAAATACACATATGCCAAGTGTGTGACCGACTTAGAAAGGCTAAGTTCTATGCGAGCAAGAAAATGTCAATACTATTCGCAGATAAGCTGGAAGTACTCGGACACATAGTGGATAAAGAAGCAATCCATGCATTCCCCCAGAAAATATCTTCCATTGCAGGTTGGGAAACACCTCAAAACAAGAAAGAATTGCAACGCTTTCTAGGAATAGTGAACTATGTGGCCCAGTTCCTCCCACACCATGCTACCCTGATGGCACTATTGATGGACTTAACAGGAAACGCTAAATTTGTATGGACGACTACCCATCAGACCACATTCGAGATAGTCCAGAAGCGAATTGTCGATCACCAAGTCATGTGACCAATAGACATACGAAGCAATGAACTGATTTGGTTAATTACAGACGCCTCAGATTTAGGAATAGAAGCATGGGTAGGACAAGGACCAACTTATAAGACAGCTCAATAAGCCACGTTACGCAGCAGGAAATTCACCAATGCATAGATGAATTATGGAACCACCGATAAAGAGGCCTTAGCGATAGTGGAACCACTTAATTGGTTCCACAATGCATTAAGGGGAAATTCTGTTACAATAGTTACAGACCACCAGCCTCTGACACACCTACCAACTGTAAAGAACCCGCGCAGAAAACAAGTCAGATGGCTCAGTCCCTTGGGAAAGTACGATGAGAAGATTGTCTATATACCGGGAAGCATGGACTATTTAGCTGACACTCTTTCCTGGATATACAAAGGAGGATCAGACTTGAACCCACTCTATATCTCCGATTATACAAAGGAAGTGGATGACCTCTTGGATAACACAGTCTACCAGCAAGAATCAAACACAATGGAGCTCGAGCCAGACTTCTCCCCTACCTCCCCTCCTTACTCATACACTGAGTACCCCAACGAGACCCCTGTACCCCCTGAAAGCCGCGGCTCAATTACTGCAGGAAATGATTGGGGTGACAAGTGGACCATGTGGAGCACGCCACCCGAGGAACTCCAACATAGTCAACTGCACTATTCATACTGTTACGTGGACCATTGCCCATATTACCAAACCAAGATCAAGTTCACAAATAACCACTCCAGGCAGAAACACAAACCAACCTCTTGACCACCTAGTGAAGGTCCGAGCCCCCCAAGCACAGAAATTGACCCAAGCCTTCTGGAGTCCCCCATGATCAATGACTGGGAATGGCAACAAACGATTGGCGGTAAACCAAATAGCGCTGGGAAAGGGCCGTCCACTCTTGTTCAGCCAGTGCCCAGGTCTTACGCAATCCCGGCACTACTGAACCCCGAAGCCCCGGCATTCCGAATACCAGGACCAGACAGCCCACCACCAATTAGATGGATAGAACAATTAGAAAGCCTCAGCAATGAAACAATAGTTTCAGTAATACCCCCAATGATGAGTAAATATCGGTGGGGACTATACGATGTCTTGGAAGACCATGAGGAGGGTAACCAACCTGAAACAACTGGAGGAAGCGAAATAGATGACGAGCATGACACCTTGCAGACAATCAATGAAATGATTGGGACATTCCAAGTACACATGGTTGCAGCATACTGGAGAGAACCAATATGGAAAAAAGTCAATGAAAATATGGACTCCAAGGGAGATTTATCCTTCTACAAGATTGCAAATAGAATACTATACGCAAAAACCCGATACGGAGAGGACTGCCTGTATATTCCAAAAGGTCC
Source organism: Tuber magnatum (assembly GCA_003182015.1). NCBI lineage: Eukaryota > Fungi > Ascomycota > Pezizomycetes > Pezizales > Tuberaceae > Tuber > Tuber magnatum. Next base: position 1,934,535 of record PYWC01000029.1, on the reverse strand, counting down.
TGCGATGGAAATACTACATTAAGGGAGCGCGTCATTAGTGAAATCCACAACAAAGGCCATCACAGTTCTGAATGAAACTTACAGTACGCTACCGAGTACCTGTTCTGGCCTGAAATGCGCAAAGATTTTAGGGCTTTTGTGGCCCAATTTCACACCTGCCAAACAAACAAGGAACCAACAAAGTTACCCGGAGGAAAGGCCCAGACAATTGTCCTACCATCAGAGATTTTCGAGTCAATAGCCATTGACTTTGCAGGGCCTTTCGACAATTCATAGGGATATGACATGATCCTGGTAGCTATAGACAGGTTCTTAGGATTTATATAGCTCATACCAACAAGCAAGGAAGTTATGGCAATAACAATCTGGGAACTACTGCGCAATAAGATATGTACACCCCATGGTTACCCAATATCAGTAGTAAGTGATACAGACCCACGATTTGAGTCACATGTGTAGAGACAGCAGTGTCGATCGCTAGGAATTGAGCACATCAAGATGGCACCAGGCCACCATGAGACGAATGGACAAGTTGAAAGGAAAATTTGAGAATTGAAAACAGCCCTTCAAAATCTAGTCAATGCAAGACAGAACAATTGGTTTGATGCCATACAGGAAACGGCAGCATACCTAAATATAGGATTGTCAGAAACCCTCGGTATGTCACCATATAAAGCTGTTTTTGGAGAAAACCACCCGCTACTCCTCCTAGCGAATTTCAAGAACTCCACAGTACTGGCTGCCAATGAATTGTTGAACAGACACCAAGCAATCCGAAACATGGCATTTAATGCTATCAAGTTGGTGTGATTTAGGAGTACGAGAATGGCACCAAAATGACGCAGAGACCACACACCAATTGGGAAAGGTAACCTGTTATTGGTTTATGGAAGCCTTTTCGCAATAGAATTGGGACGAAGCAACAAATTGCAACCGCACAAGTGAGGACTATTCTAGATAATTGAATATAATAAACATATGCAAAATTACAAAGTGGAAATGGACAGTAGAATGTACAGAAACCGACAAGCGATATTCCACGTATCCACTGTGAAATGATACCTCCCTAACGATGATACCTCCTTTCCCGGAAGAAGTCACGCAAGGCTGCCTCCCATTGTGGTTAACGAAAAACTAGAGTGGGAAGTGGATGCCATATGAGATCACAGAAAATGATATGATCGCAACCAGTTCCTAGTGAAATGGGTAGGATACCCGGAAATGGAAAGTAGCTAGGAACCCATTGAAGGATTGGAAAATGCAATAGAATTAGTACATCAATGGTGGGCAGACAACAAACTGGAGGAAGAGCTACCCCCTACAATAAACCATGTAATGGTGGCATAGAGCCTGACCCTGCCGGAAATCCAACACCTCTGCCCAGAGACAGATCAAGAGGTACAAGACAGGTTTTGGTCAGCCCACATTGAAAGCGGATTTGAATGCAGCGAAGACGAGAATCGGGTGATGGAAGAGGAAGGCATGTACCGAGAACGGCTAGCCAAAGCCGAGTACTGGGAATAACAAGAAAAGAAACACACCATCCAACAGCCTTACGATGTCAAACTATGAGCAAGTACCTTGGAGACTGCGCCATTAGCTAATAGGATTGTTGGTGAACCATGAAATTATCCCTAGACGATACCTTACACACCGATTATTCATACATATTTGCACCAAATGCCTAGAAATAACAACTGAGTCAACGGGACGGATGTGGGGAGAAACAATGTCTGACATATTGCGCTTTAGAAGTGGATGTTACCTGAGTACGGAAAAATGTGAGATGTGTGTGGAGACGGAAGAAACCGAGATTAAGTACCACGCATCTCCCCCTCAACACCTAAGTGAGGTCAACACCTAAGCAAGGTCAACACCTAAGCGAGGTCAACACCTAAGCGAGGTCAACACCTAAGCGAGGTCAACATCCAGGCGAAGTCAACACTGAGACATAAATACCACCCACCATCCCTCAAACTCCTCCGAAGAAAAAAACCTTGCTGTCAGACCTACAAACTGAAAGAAAAACCCTTACAAGACACATTACCCTTACAAACCTTTATCCTTTTTTTGAACCTAAGAAATGTCGATCTATGAAGAAATAAGCATCACGGGATGACACATGATCGTCCGCGAACTACTACAAAGTGGAACCATTCCACTGGAGGCATGCTGGAAGATTTTCTATGTCGATTACTGCTACGATTCCGAGCGGATCAATATTGAAACAGAGGATTGGGAGGACCGAACAGTCTAGGACTGGGTCGATTTATCACACTACAAGGAATCAGGTTGCTTTATGCGCGAAGCACCCTGTCAAGAGTCGGTGGAGAAATGGCTGAAAGGGGCAGAATGGATGCTGCAGGATGACATGAGATTGTTGCAGGACAGCGATGACAATGAGAATGGGTCCTATGGGGACTTTGAGGAGAATAGCGGGTTTACCGACTATTAGGATTGCATTAACTTATTTTGTTTGGTGAAATTGTGATTTTATTTTGGGAGTGTAACCGGTACGGGTACTAGGTTAGTTTTATGTTTGGTTTCACAGTATTGTTTGATACTGGTATTGTTTCATGTGATATCGGTTGATACACAAATTGTTTTATGTTTGGTTTCAGAGTATCATTTGATACTTGTATTGTTTCGTGTGCTATCGGTTGATACACAAATTGTTTTATGTTTAGTTTCACAGTATCGTTTGATACTTGTATTGTTTCGTGTGCTATCGGTTGATACATACATTGTTTTATGTTTAGTTTCATAGTATTGTTTGATACTTGTATTGTTTCATGTGCTATTGGTTGATACACAGAATGTTTTGAAATATTGCTCATACTGGAGATAAGCGATATGCGGTACTTAAAGACCGCTGATTTCCACGATGGAAACAGCAGACTTCAACAGACAGTATTTTTAATATACTTAGTTGAACGGTTATGTAACCGGTACAGGTACTAGGTTGTTTTATGTTTGGTTTCACAGTATCGTTTGATACTTGTATTGTTTCGTGTGCTATCGTTTGACACAAACATTGTTTTATGTTTAGTTTCACAGTATCGTTTGATACTTGTATTGTTTCGTGTGCTATCGTTTGATACACACATTGTGTTATGTTTGGTTCACAGTATCGTTTGATACTTGTATTGTTTCATGTGCTATCATTTGATACACACATTGTTTTGCAATATCGTTCATACTGGAGATAAGCGATATGCGGTACTTAAAGCCCGCTGATTCCCGCGATGGAAACAGTAGACTTCGACAGACAGTATTCTTAAAATATACTTGGTTGAACGGTTACTTCTTTGATCTCCTATTACACCCCGTTCGAAGCCTCCTTTAGCAAGCAGTGCTCTCTTCGTGTTGACCATGAAGCCATCTGCTCCTATCGTACCGCTACGTGACTAGGGCCTGGCCCGAACACGATATATTTTTTTAACCTCAGCAAGTGGTCAAGAAACCTGCAGGGACCTGGTCTGATCAACCTACGAAAAGTCCAATAGCAAGCTAGCATTAGGGAGCAGCAGAACCACGAAGGATTCGGCTCCGCCAAAACGACAGCATTGAGTCACGAGAGACTCGAAGTGGGAAGCAGGTCCCATGAGAAGGCCTTACCAAGAAAAGGCAACCCAAGAAACCGAAAGGGCCAAAGGGCGGATTCTAGATTGACGAAGCTGAACGACAGGTAGCGCGAGACTTGGCCAAGCAGACCTTTAGCGAATCGACTGACAAATTAGCTAAGGCAGCAACTAGCCTTCCTGGGCAATTTCCCCTCAGCCCCAGCAAAGGAAAGGCAGCAGCGCAACCACCGAAGAAAGATAGCATACCTGTCGGGACACCTAAGGAGGAAGAAGACGACGAAGAAGCATCGGATCACGCGGTAGTAAGGAAGCCACCAGACGAGTTCCCCCGCGACTCTCCAGAAAGCTTCTCAGACAATAGTCCGAGTAATGAAGAGTCCGAACACGAAACGTCTGGAGATGAATCTGCCGCACCAGCCAGCCCAGGGGCCAGGTAAACAGGACCTAAAATCAAACTTCTGCTGCCACCCTCATTCTCAGGCGAAAAGGGCGACTTAAAACCTGAAGTATCTGATTGGTGGGTTATAACAACCTCTCAATACCTGGCCCTACACGGAGTGGACAAAACCAAGGAAGGAAGCGGAGGATACTTGGGAAGCTTCTGCACCGGAAAGGCAAAAGAAGAATACCACCACGGAATGAACCACTATGAGAGTGGGGAAAAAATCCGTGGAACGACCCTGATAAAATACTTGAGAGAAAGATTCCAATCATCACGAAACACGGAAGAACTATACAAAAGGTTCAAGGATATCTAGTAAGTAAGAAATGGCAAAACAGAAAGAATAACCCTGGTCGCGACGGATCTCTTGATGTATTATGGACGATTGTCTACCGGGACAGTGTCTCTGTATACGCTACGACAAAGATTGTATGAAGCAATGTATCCCAGACTACGCCAGGCAGTAGAACCCATGGAGGAGGATGGTGATTCCTTTGACAAGATAGTCAAGTAGGCTGAACGGAAGGATGCTATGCTGTATGAAACAGGAGTCTACCGAACCCACATACCAAAAGAAAGGAATAGCAAGGGATCACCGTCGTGGGATAATACGAAAAAGGATAAACCATATCACAAGGATTCAAAGAACAAGAAAGACAAGAAGCAGAAACAACGCAAGGAAGGCACATGTTTCGAATGCGGAAAAAAGGGGCCCCTAGGCAAAGTATTGTTATGCCAAAAAAGGAAACGGAAAGGCCGCTAAGCAAGAAACTAGCACGAATCACATGGAAGCAACCGAATATGACGAGGTGGAAATTAACTCAGTGGAAAAGGAAAGCCTACGAACGCAACCAACATTGGCAACAAGGCCCCGTGACGCTCTTGAAGGAACGATTTACATAGAAGGCCATCCAGCAAAGGTACTATTCGACACGGGAACAATCGGCTGCGACATAATTAGCGCCACCTTTATCTCTACCCAGGGCATCCCTACAGAGCCTCTACCCCAACCAACAACAGTGAATATGGCTATGAAAGGATCCCGCTCTTCAAGCCACAAGAAATGTGGACTGAGAGTAGGAATCAGAAAAAAGAAAAGGACTAATCAGGAGATGTTGGTAGGAAACTTGGCAAAGTACGACGCCCTGATTGGAATGCCATTCCTGAAAAGACATAAGGCTCTTATCAGGTGTGGGGATACCAGAGTGGAATTTCCCGATGACAAACTACGTGTGCTATGCAAACCAACAAGCGGGGAATTCCGAGCCGCTGTGTCAGACACCACCTCAAAAACATTGTTGGAAGAATACAAGAATGTATTCCTGGACAAAGTCCCTGAAACGCTACTCCCAGTACGTAAGATTAGGCACCACATCCGACTAAAGGATCCAACCGACCTACGAAACCAACCAACATACTCGATCCCAGAAGCCTACAAGGAAAAACTCATGAACTGGATAAAGGAGAAATTGCGAAGTGGAGTGATTGTACGACAAGAGGTACCTGGAGCGGCGCCGATGTTTGTACAACCAAAGTCAGATTGAAGGATCCGCCCCCTGGTGGACCTGAAAGTGAGAAATGATAACACGATCATGGATAGTCCTTCAATTCCAAATCAACAGCAGATCCTTAACCGAATAGGACGAGCAAATTTCAGGAGCAAGATCGACCTAAGCGACGCATACTTCCAAACACACGTGGACAAGGACAGTGTTAAGTTCAACCCATTCAAAACCCCGTTCGGAGGATTTGTGAGCAAAGTAATGCTCCAAGGAGACCTGAATGCACCAGCAACATTTATGCCAATAATGGAAGACATCCTAAGCGAATATTTACATCATTTTGTATGGGTATACATTGATGATATTCTCATATTTTCAGACACATCAAAGGAACAGGAACAACACATATGCCAAGCATGTGATTAACTCAGGAAAGCAAAACTCTATGCGAGGCAAAGGAAGTTAGTACTTTTTGCGGACAAATTGAAAGTACTAGGACATATAGTGGACAACAAGAGGATCCATGCCTCCCCCAAGAAAATATCGTCCATTGCAGAATGGGAAACACCAAAAAGCAAGAAGGAATTGCAACGATTTCTAAGAATAGTGAATTATGTGGCCCAATTTCTCCAACACCATGCTACGTTGACGGCGCCGCTAACCAACCTAACGGGAAACGCCGAATTCGTATGGACAACGACCCACCAGACCGCATTTGATATGGTCCGAAAGTGAATTATTGATCACCAAGTCATGCGTCCAATAGACATACGGAGCGAGGAACCAATTTGGTTGGTTACAGACGCCTCAGATTTAGGAGTTGGAGCATGGGTGGGACAGAGACCCACTTATGAGACGGCACGTCCAGCCGCGTTACACAGCAGAAAGTTCACCAATGCTCAAATGAACTATGGGACCACCGATAAGGAGGCCTTACCTATAGTGGAAGCACTTAATCGGTTCCACAATGTACTAATAGGAAACTGCTTCATGATAGTTATAGACCACCAACCCTTAACCCACCTGCAAACGGCAAAGAACCCTAGCAGGAAGCAGGTGAGATGGCTAAGTGCCTGGTGAAAACACGAGGCAAAAATAGTCTACGCACCAGGAAGTACGAACTATTTAGCTGATGCCCTTTCCCGGATATATGAGGCAGAATCAGACTTGAATCCACTCTATGTCCACGATTATACGAAGGAGGCAGATGACATCTCGGATAACACGGTCTACGAGCAAGAATTAAACACAATAGAGCCCATGCATGAGTTCCCCCCTACTTCCCCTCCTTTCTCCTATACTGAGTACCCCAAGGAGGCCCCTGTACCCCCTGAAAGCCCCTGCTCAATCACTGCAGGAAACGATTGGGGTGACCAGTGTACCCTGCGAAGTACGCCACCGGAAGAACTTCAACATAGTTTCTTACACTTCTCATACTGTTACTTGGATCATTGCCTATATCATCAAACCGAGATCAAATTTACGAACAACCATCCTAGACGACAGGGAAAATCGACCCCTTACCCGGTTAGTGAAGGACTGAGCCCCCCAAGCACAGAAATCGACCCGAGCCCTCCGGAGTCCCCCGAAAGCAATTACTGGGAATGGCAACAAACTACCGGCAGAAGACCAATTAGTGCGGGAGAAGGACCGTCCACTCTTGCCCAGCCGACGCTCAGGTCTTATACAATTCTGGCGCTACTAAACCCGGAAGTGACGGCTTTCCAGATGCCGGAGCCAGAACCAATAGAAACCCTTACGACCGAGACAATAGCGGCATTGCGAATGCCAGGACCTGATAGCCCACCACCCATTAGGCGAGCGGAACGGCTAGAAAGCCTTACCAATGAGACGATAGTCTCGGTAATGCGCCCGACAATGACAGAATATTGGCGTGGGCTTTACGATGTGTGAGAAGACAATGAGTAGGATGACCTACCGGAGACACCCAGAGGAAGCGAGATAGAAGACGAATGCGACACCTTACAAACAGTCAAGGAAATGATCGGAACGTTCCGAGCACACATGGTAGCAGCATACCGGAAAGAACCAATTTGGAAGAAGGTAAATGAGAATATGGACTCCACAGGAGACTTGTCCTCTTACAAGGTTG
>PYWC01000029.1:1861623-1891703 GCA_003182015.1 Tuber magnatum | reverse complement strand
GCTATCGGTTGATACACACAGTGTTTTGCAATATTGCTCATACTGGAGATAAGCGATATGCTGTATTTAAAGACCGCTGATTCCCGCCATGGAAACAGCAGACTTCGACAGACAGTATTCTTAAATATACTTGGTTGAACGGTTACTTCCTTGATCTCCTATTACACCCCGTTCGAAGCCTCCTTTAGCAAGCAGTGCTCGCTTCGTGTTGATCACGAGGCCATCTGCTCCTATCATACCACTACGTGACTAGGGCCTGGCCCGTACACGTTACAGATGGACTGAAGGCATCTCAATAGTTAAACTACTTGCATCGTGGAGTATGTTGAGGTGCTTACAAAAATAAAGTGCAAGTAGGATGAGAAAGATACTGCACAGGCCCAGCAAAGACAGAGGAAGTGTACAACTTGAAGCCATCCGGTAACCAATATCTGTTAGATTAAATATAATTGTTTTTTTTATTTTTTTATTTCGTAACAAGTACTTGCCACTATGTTACCACACTGGTGGTACTTACTCTCTTGGTATTTCTTGGCACAATGCTTGTGTCTTGGCATGTTGGATCATCTGATCATGCTCTTTTCAGAAGTTTGTTTTATATAATAGATTCAACGTACCAATCTCTATCTTTTTTTGGAAATCAATTCTAAACTACAATAGAGCAGTTTTATGCCTTGTGAGTATTGAGATGAGGTTTGTTGAACCGAGTCAAGCATTGTTGAATAGAAGAGCTGTCATTGCCAGCTGTCCTAGGACTAGGTTTTGTACCACTCAAACCCCTACTATTTATCACCTTCTCAGTTTTGTCATGCTCCTAGTGAAGACTATATATATATACAACTCTAATATTCATATACCTATATTACAGGAAGATCAAAATCTCTATCAGTCAAGTCCATAAGACTTCATATCTCAAAATAGTTCTGATCTGGACTTTCTATCTGCTGAGGTCGGTAACCATTCAGACTTCTTTCAAGAAAATCGTGAAAGTTATACTAATATCCCAAGTAGTAATGGAGTAGATATGGACTACTGTCATGATCTGGCTAGAGGAGCGCTAGCCAGGTGATGGCAGCAGGGAAAAGGTTTCACATATGACGTCGCTGGGACGTCATACAGTTAAGTTATGATTCTTTTACACACATGACCTCATTAGCAGGTCATGGGGCTCGTTTATGTTCAAGTTGGTTTTACGCACATGACCTCGTTAGCAGGTCATGGGGCTTGTTTATGTTGATTGCATTTCGCACATGATGTACAGTTGATGTCATGGGGAGAGTCCAGGCTGGCCGGTAGGGCTTACCGGCAAGATAGACTCGTTTATGTTTCATGCATGACCTTGTTAGTAGATCAGGTGGATGGTTTATTTATATTGCGTTTGATTTATGTTGCGCACATGACTTGTTTAAGTCATGTGATAGATTTCACACCTGACCTCGCTTGAGGATCAGGGCAGGGTTAGGGTTGCGGGAAGAGGCCTATATAAAGGCCGGGTTTTCACAGATGGGTTAGCTCTTCACGCAACTATCTATTGTTATTTCCTATCTATTATCTTTCCTACTTACAACTCTTAAATACAAAAACCTTTACGCTCCAAAACCTATCCGCTAGACGGATCCCCGGTAGAGTCAAGAACCTATCCGCTAAGCGGATCCAGTTAACAGAATAAGGACCAATACTGTCGGTGCTGGTGAGAAACCAATTCTTAGAGGGAATACTAAGATAGGGCCACGAGACTCGAAGAGCTCCCGGACACAGCACGGAAGAAGAAGGGAAGCAGTCATTACCTGTCACGAGTAAGCACAAGGGTAGGATACTGTAACAACTACCTTATCAATAGGATGGATAGTATTTTTAGTAACCTTAGCTGATATTGTACTTGTTTTGATTTCTCGGTTGTATTTAAATTCTTCAGTTTATTCTCTACTCTGTATTGTTTTAATTTCTAAACGTCTCTTAGAATAGTGATAGATATTCTAAATCTCTAATACAATTAAGGTTTCTTGCTCCTATATTGTAGTTACAGTCATCTATAAGATAGGTGATACAATTTGCTATTCAGATTATTTTTGTAAAAACCTAATTTTTTGAAAGTAATTTTGCAAAATGATATCAAGTGATAACATGCTGCTGTAAGGTGATCAATCAAATTTTATTACTGATTACATGTTCTGCTATAGTATGACAGCTCAGGCTCCACACACTGCCCTCATTCCAAGTTCTGTCTGGTGGTAAGCTAATTACTTATCATCTGATATGTCTACTGACATCATTTACCTATACCAATTCCAGCACCCTCTCTAGATTCTGACAGAATGTGTTTATAGTAGTGGCGTAGTGTGGAGGGTCAGGCATGCCGGTGTTTGAGCGCGAGAAGGGACTCGCGGTGGTACGATACGATAGGCAATAAACCAAGCGTCCGGGATCATGGCGTTCATATTTCATCACTCGAGTTTCTGGTTTATTGGGGTTGAAGGTACTCGTGGCCGGAAAAGGGGTGTGGAGTTATGGTATATCAATTTATATGGATCGATGTGTTGCTGGAATTTTTGGGCTCTGGTCACGCACTAAGAGCCTTCTCTTGGGTAGTCTAGTGGAGTGATAAAGAGGGGCGGTTGGATATGTTCTTCCAGGAACCCCTCGCACCTGGCCTCAGCCCCGCGACCGGTACCGCCACCCAATTTATTATATGGCGAGCCCAAAGTTGCTGATACTAGTAGTGGGAGCCAGTGATTTCTCATGCGCCGACAGTGTTGCCCCCTGTCGCTTTTCATTTCCAGCTTCCCCCCAAAATTATTATTACTACGATATCAGGGTAATATTATGGAACCATATTGAAAAAAACCTTATAATACATGAAATGAATACTCACAGGAAACAGTAGACTAATAAACTACCTAATCATCAAACCCCCGAAGAAGAAAAATATCCGAAAGTCCAAAAGTCCAAAAAAAAAAGAACATTATTACCGCCAACAAAAGATAGACTCCAGATCTAAGTGTCAAAAACGTAGCCTCGCATATATGTGTCTCGTCTAGAGCAAGCCCAGAGAAAACAAACGGAATCAGGCAAAGGAAATCGTCGTCTAGTGACTGCTAATGTTTGTGGTATTGTAGGTAACTCTCTCCCAACTATCGTTCCGCAATGGTGATTCATCTTCCTGCTCTTGATGATGAACGTTGTCTTTCGAGGTTGATGCTTCGCTGGATTGGTCCATACTGCGGCTTTCGACAATAACCTCCTTTTGAACCACTACCCCAGTGACGGGAGGGGCACTAGCTCCACCTACTCCCACCATATTTGAGAGTTGCCCATCGCGGCGGCCTCGGTTCGTCGCGCCGATACTGAGTTCGTAGCTTTGGCTGCCGGACTTGAACTCGTTCTTCTCCCGTGCGATGGTGCGGATGAGGTCTGCCATCGTCATTTCGATCATGAGCTTTACGGTGTAGGCCAGTGGGTGGAATTGCATGTAGCTGGTGACATTATTCAGTTAAAATTCGTGATATTCTAAGCGGAGTGGGGTGGACAAACACAAAGCTGTTCTTAAGACTCATAGTTCCAATAATCAGACACTGTAGAAGAAAAAAACAAAAAAGTTAGCCTCTCATCACCGGGAAAGTGGGTATGGCTTCCTCACATCCATCGTCAATGACAAGAAGATAATCCGCACGTTGAACTTCACGAGTCTGTTGTACTTGCCGCTACCCTGCTTGACGAGTCGCTGCCTGACGGTGGTGATAAAGTACCAGTTAAGAATGGCGTCGACGACTAGATATATGACTTTTTCGCAACGGTCCCAGATATCATTGATGTGGATGTACCTTTTTTATTATTATTATTATTATTACAAAACTGTTAGTTACTGGATCCTGTGGAGGACGAGTGATTGATGCTCACCTCTCGGATATTTGGAGACGGGCGGGGATCCAGATGCAGTAGACTGAGATGTTTACCGCTGTGATCAAGGCTGCAACCCCCCATTTTATTATTGACGCACGGTGTTTGTCCGCTGCAATGACCGTGATTCTGTTGATGATAATTTGGAGGAGAAGTTGGACTTGCAGTGCCCAGAGTGTTACTGATCAAGTCAGTGTAGGTCTTCGCGGATGCCCGAACCCCTGGGGGTCCGCGTGGTAGCGGAACTCACAGATAAAAAAGTAAAACCAAAAACTAGATACTTGTTAGCAAATGGTGGACACATAATACGCTCTTCCACTGAGCTGTGAAGGACTCTCAATTACCTTGGCCCAATTGTCCCATCGAGATACAGCCAACAGATAATTGAAAACGCCAGACAGACAAAAATCTCACCCCATATCATCCACACATAGACAGACTTCAAAGGGGTACTCGCCCGTATAGTCTGTCTGATAGCTTCCCATGTCGTGAGGAATCCGAATCCAAGTGTAAATCCCCAGCAAATAGACGCTAGACTTAGATCACCCTTCGTAACCTCCTGGAGCACAAAATCATGCGATAGAAGAGGCATTGTGTGTCAGATCGGGCGAAGAGCGTTGATTGGGGCAACGGGTTTGGGAGTGAAGAAAGAAAGAAAGAGAGGAAGAGTAAAAAAAAGGCCTTCGAATATCTGGGTAGTCAGGTAGCTTATATTAACGCTGAGCTCTGAGGTGGCTCTCATGCATCTATAATGTCCCAGGAACCGGTATTTTGGCAGCCATAGGGCCGGTCTTATTGCTCAGTTGACTATATCAAGCTAGAGGTTATACAGTAGGTGCATTCTCCGTCGTTCCCGCTGCACGGCCCTGTGCGATTTGCTATGTTTCACTCGGTTTTTGAGAGCTTCCACCCCCCTCCGCTACGGCACTCGAAGATCTACCTTGCCTAACCACCATTTACCCCCCTCTCCCTTTCCTTTTCATGCGGGGGCTTAAATTTTTATACTTTTTTGCAGTTTGTGCCTCTTGTGTCACCTACTCTGCTTGCTCTCCAAGCACATGCAACGAAAATTTAGTTTAGATAAACCCGGTCCTAGCTAATTGTCAAGCTGAACTATTCGTGCTGCGATGCTGGGCTCGTCTGGGGTAAGAGTCCAAACGGAGGAATAGGTCGAGAAGCGATCAGCACTCCGCTGTGGACGACCTCTCCTGGGGGCTGCATGGGGGAAAAGGAAGAACCGTGGTCCGGGCAGTTGAACCGCCTGAGCTACTATAAACGAGGGGAGACTATTATATCGCATCCTCGTATTAAGCGCAGTCCTACCCATGAAAAAAAAAATACCCGAAGCACAGTATTCCTCTTAAATTTATAGCAGAATTGTAACATCGACCCTTCGTGGCTTTGTTCTACTCGAGTAACATTCTGGGGTCTCACAGGTCGTGATCTGTTTCCTTTTCACGGGCAGCCGGAATTGCTACTCGAAGGGAATCCGAGGTGCAGTACTGCACAGTGAGAGTCCACCCTGCTGCCATCTGCATACCGTAGCACTCAATGAACATCCTTGACAGATCCTCCTAGTTTGGCTGTGAAGTAAGCTAGAGCTGAAGTAGGCGTGGTCATTACAAGTACCAGTACCCGCGTCTCCTGGCCCAACTTACAGCAGCTGTACCTTTAACCAAATCCTACAAGCCCCTCCTTTTTTTCAGCAGACTAACCCTATACCTAAGACTAGCCGGTGGACCGGCGCCGGGGATATTGGCCCCGGAGACCCAGTCATTTGTGGCGGGTCAGGGCCTCCGAGGCTACGAGGGTACCGGTATTGCCGGTAGAAGTTGCAATCCAGGAAAATAGCTGAAACTACTACCCGTACTGTACTACTACGGTACAAGCGGTCTGGAAGACGTATATTTCTTGGCTAAGGGTACAGTACGAGATGTTTTGTTCCACCGGTAGAGTGGGCAGATTTCCAAGTAGGTGGAGAGTGTTGGTGTCACAATTTCACGGTACTTTCAACCAAGTTTCCTGCCTTTTTTCACATTCCTTAGGAAACGCATTAGGGATCTCGCCACATCGTATTTCGTGAATTTCGAACAGAAGAATTGAAACGCGGGGCTACTTGAGTAGTAAGTTAGCACCGGCTCTGAAAGCGGTTTGCAAGAGGGCTTGGTGGTCCAGAGACGGTCGGGACGGGGTCGAACTTGATAGAACAAGAAAGGTGCAATAACTATAATAGTGTTGAAAAATTTTCAAGCCACAGCATCCCCACTCCGGCCCCAACTACTCGAGTAGCAGCCCCACATTTCTCTTTATAGTATTGGTTTCTTGTCTACGGGTTCTCTAGCTGGGAAATTACTCGTACTAGGATACATCGTGAGCCAAAAAGTCTCGCCAAGTACTGCAATGAACCCCTTCGAGCCGTAGACACATCCCAAAACTGAACAGGTGCCGTGAGACCCCCTTTTGGGACAGTCGAGCTGTAGGTCTTATTTAGGTATAGTACTGTCCCGATTGGCGATCGGTGCAGGATACGACACCGGCAATGCTATCCCTCCACCTTCTCCTAGCATATGCTCTCTCACGCCCACGGTAGTTTCACCATATCGGCATCTCACGTTTTATCGGCAATACTGTACGTGCAGAAAAACTGAATCCCGAACACTGAGAACGCTCAGGTATGCCCCTTGCCTCAAGCTCAATATAAATAACTCACAGAAGTTCGAAGCAGACCGCGCTGATGTTTGTGCTTAGGTTGAACACAACAAACGTGCTGATAAGTGGATCCTACGGCTTACTATAATGAATGATCTATAACTATATTTCCCGAACATTTCCGTCGGAAGTCTAAGGGATTAGGTTCTAGCTTGGGGGCCAACGATAGCTGGAACTGGAGAAGCCAATGCATACAGTAAGCTCGGTAAATCCACAAGCATATGGAGGGAACACCGGCTTTACTCGAGCAGTCTACCTTCGCTAATCATGGTTGGACCGGAGAAGCAAAGAAACTTCCACCGCTCCCGAGCCTTCCGCTGAACCCAACATTCTTGTTAGAAGCCTCATGCGAGAATCCTTCGGGCCCGATTTCATGGAATGTCCAATGGAGTTCGGAGGAGCGCGCCATATCCCATAGGGTACAGTACACCGCGAACAGACCCTTCCAAATACGATAGCGAGGAGAGGCGCTGAGAACTCTCCGGCTTACTTGTGATATCGGTCCGAGTACCGGTACTGTACGGGTATCGTACTTGTGCCAACCTTCACCACTCCCACAGATCATGGATTCTCAGACACCGCCGCATTACGTCCGCCTAACGGAACGAGGTGGTGCAAGATATCTGCAAGACAGAGGGGTGTGAGATAACGGTTTGGCGAGGACCTTTTTTCCTTTTTTCTTCTCTTTTTCGATAAGCACAACGCTTTTTCTTTTTGACTTTTTGCTTCTTTTCTTTTCTAGGTCCTGAATACCGGTATCCCTACACGGCCCTTGAACCCTGCAAATTGGGAACCTAAACATCGAAGACGCGCGTGTTGTGGATGATATTTGACTTTCCCTCCCCAAATCGTCTCCCTTTCTTTGCTTCTCTTCCTGTCTTAACCGAAGGACATTATGTCAGTCGGTGGTTCATGTTAATGAAAAAGGAAAGAGAGCGCAAAGAAAGGAGAGCAGGCCGCTGAGTTTCTTTTTTTCCCCGTGAGAGGTGATTACTTTTTTGTTCGATTTTCGACGGAATGCCTCGAGGTTCCGGAGGAAGACCCCATATTTAAGTTGGGGGGCAAGATACTGGTGGCAAAATCGCCGGTCGGGTATGCGTCTCGGAATACAGTAGCGCCGCACATCATTACCGCAAGTTAGAATAAGTGATGAACGATATTTGGAGCTTTTTTCACGAAGACTGATTAGATCTTGTGCCCGGTCCGAGGTCGAGGGAAACCCCATGTCTACCATGCTGCGGAGGCTATCAGTGATTGACATGGCAGCACAGTGACTCCATCGCAATCTTCCTAGCAGAACATCATTTCGCTACAGCGCTGCTTCAATGCGGTGTCCACTTTCCAGTGCAGTTGCCATCTGGGTACAGTACAGTACCGTGGCACCTGGTGCAATACGAGGGCTATGGTACCGCATGTTGTCTGATACGGTAGTTAGTAGGGAGGCAAGGTTACAAATTACTCTAGATTTCTAAATTTACGGTAGTCCCTGTGCTTAGATCATATAATGTACCAATTATCAAAGGGATAATATGTGCTTGTTTGTTGGTGGTCGGTTCCATTGTTGGACAATGGATAACAAAACGACACTCCAACCGGTACTCGTACGATACCTGATTATTTGGCCGGTATCCGGTTTTCTGTCGAGACAGTGAATTGTTTACGGTTGGATGGTGCCCTGTGTCTGAAATCAACACCCTGAGGAAAAAAGGAAAAAAAGCTCGAAGGAAACCCTCAGTAGAACTACTCAATATTTACTCCCATGAACTTTGTTTTCCTATTGAGTAAGCACTGGGTGAAATAGAATAGCTTTTGTATTTACCAATACTCCAACGTAAACGGGATCGGCCTCGGGTGCCCGGGATTATCTAGCTGAATGCGTACAGTACAGTACAGTACTTGCACAGTACGAGCACTCGAGTACAGTACAGTACTCAGGCACTTGCCACGAGATTAAGCCTGGGGGTGCTCACACAACGGTAAAAGTAGTAACACAAACAAATCTATAATCTATGCAAAACGTTTATCTGGTCACCCACAGACTTGATCTTACGGTACGAGTAAGTACTGTACAGCAGCAGTCGCACATCCACAAAGGCTGGCTCCTGGAATGGCAGGCAAACAGGCCCCACACACTCAACTGCCGGACATCGGACACCTAAAACCAGCCAACTTTGTTATCTTGTTAAAATCGGAGCGCTAGTACTCGTCGAAGCAATGTTCCCCATCCGACAACCACTCGATCAGAAAACAAAGTTCATAGAAGCGAGGGGGAGTAAATATTGTGTAGTTGCATGAGAGACTCCCTCTATCATCTTGTTTCTTTCAGGATGTGTTCAACCTTTATCCTATTCCGCGATCTCGGATGTCGAACGAGTTGATTTCAGATATCGGGCACCATCCACCATAACAGATGCCCTGTCTTGGCTGAAAACAGGATAATACCAGACAATACGGGACGATACGGTAGACCCCTCGCTTATCCTACGGAGGCCGATCGAGCGCGGACCCCTGAACATTCCAGCGACAGCGGTGGTCAGCCACCAGGGCCAATAATGGCCAGTGTTTGAATTATTCTTGTGCGAGCAACTCTCTTGCCAAGGGCCCCCCAGTATTGTACTACCAATACTGTAACCCCACCTCACCATTTCCCCCTTTTCAACATCGCCCTTCGCTCCGAGTTCTGGGAGCGATCGAGTACGGTACGGTACGTGTGGGTGGGCTTATGGATCGCCAGGAAATAAACTGAAGGACACCGCATTCCTTCTTAAGGTTTTGTGCCGACCCCTAAACAACCCGGTCGACCTCGGGAAGCAATACCAATGGACGGAGCACCTCGCTACCCACGCCGTCGAGGGCTGCGGTACTCGAGTGCTCGAACCCGTGCGTGTACAGTACAGTACTGTACCGGTATGATACAAACGATGCTGTGACACTATAAATCCGTGTCTCCTCGCCAAGAATTGGCCCCCCCGTTTCGGGAGTGCCCAGCCCTGAAGCCTAATGTGGGGCAGTTGAGGTTGACCTTCTGTCGGCCATGGGGGCCTCGAGTTCTCGGCCGTTCCTGCGGCAACAGAAGGACACCCGCGACTTATCCGTCCCGGCTTGCGCTATTCGGAGAAGGCTTGGTATCATATCATAGCGATCGTCAATCTCCCAACCGTGTTTTGGCGTGCGATGCCGACCACCGACTCCTGATCACGAATTAAATTTATGATACATCTCCATGTCCGATCCGCAATCCATAATAAATCTCGGGGTGCTTCGGCAACCACCTAGCTTACGTTGGCGGAGGCACAATCCAGACACTTTCTACCTAGGGGGGTGATAACGCGGCCCATTCGAGTAAAGTATCCGCAGATCCTCGGAATCGGAGGCGCTTATTGGCACGCTCACCATCAGAGGGATTCAACGTCCATTCAAGCCAAGTACCGGCATTCTTCTAGCTTCCGGGTTAAACTCGCGAAATACGAACAAAGGTATTCCCTAGGGGGCACAAGCGAGCAGTGATCCCGACCTACACTTGTATTCCCAAGTATTTGAATTGCACCTGCGAATATTTGATATTCACATATTATCTCGTGCCTGCCATATTCGTTTACGCAATTATGGTGAAGGGCCAATTGTTCGCCCGCCCTAGTGGCGATCTGGCGCACGGCGATGCGAGTCAAAAAGTTAGGACATACCTAACACCGGTACTGCAGCCTAGAACGACTTGCGTGGCCAAGTCGAGGTCCGACACTGTGTCGATCTTAGATCCAGGAACCAATCGGAGGCCAAGGATACTGGGGATCCTGTTACCTGATTGGCCAACGGATCAATTCCTGTTTCTCATGTGGCAACGAGAAAATACTCCCCAACTCGTACTCAGTAATGTATCGAAAGAAGAGGTCCTCAACTTAAGGCGTGAACATCAATTCCCGGCTTTTTTTTTTGGTGCCCGGATACTTTACGAATCGACGAGTACGGTAGAGATTCCAGCGGGTAAGTAATGACAATCCGAGAAATTCTAGATGCGTTAATAATACAAAGAGGGGAGTAGGATTGGTAAAATCGAATTAACTATTGGTTTTGGAACTACCGTATCGCATAACTCTACCGAAAAACCTGAGACGCCCGAATGTCAACAGTACCCAAGGACATGAAAAAAGAAAACCGTAAATCAAGCCTACTGAGCCAATCCATCCCGGATATGATAGCCTACGTGGGGAATAGGGATACCGCACCATCCGGTTAAACTCGAAACTGTGCGAGAACACAGTTTAGCCAGATAATGCGGTACCATACCATAGTACTCGAGTATTTTGAGCCGACCCCTCCCCCCCNCCCCGGAATCCACTGTCTGTTGGGTGTTCAGATAATGCGCTGCGCCCCTGGAACATCCTTTCCAAAGTCTCCAGTTTTTCAGCCACGACATTCCCCACAGCATGTGCCCGGCTTAAGATTAACCGTGATCGATTGCCTAAGAGGGGAGAAAGAACACTTCTATCTCTCAGTGTTGCGGGATTTTCCAGCTCCACACAGCTCCGTGCTCTGCTGTGGTATGATGCCATATAGTTTGGCACGGGAGTGTGTACGACATGTCTCTGGCGTTCGCGGGGGGGCGAAGGGCTTTTTCGGCACCGCTTGGTAATCGGGTAAGGCTCGCCCTGCGCTTACCGTATTTGCTTGGCTGCTGTTTGACCCATGCTGCCGTCCCCATGATTTGCTTTGGTCCCCTTGACGTTGGGTGTGTTGCAACAGCATTTGAAATAAAGGCGTCGGCAGTAACACTTTGTATTACACTTTATCAAGCGCCTCCTCCGTAGCACTAGCACAAGAAAGCGCCGATGCTCTGCTTCCTTCTGTTGAAGATTTGGCTTCTACCGGTGCTCGCACACTTGCACTGGTACAGGAATCTTTGGTGATCACCAGTTCCACAGAGTTGTATTTTCAGCCAGAATGAAGTAAATCCCTAGGGACGCTCAATCAAGCCATTCCGAATGTCTTTTGGGGGCATCCCGGGTTCGACCGGTAAGCGCAGGTGGGGCAGGGTGCATGAGCCCATATTTCTGGATACTCGCGACATAAGTTAGATCGTAGAAAGGTTCATGTCATTGTGCCTGGACACACCGGGATCAGTGCACCGCGAACATCCCTATTGCTTGTTACCATACTGAACATGACAGGGGGTGCAGTACAGTAAACAGAAAATAAGTCAGCAAGTGCCCGGAAGTAAAGCCCCTATTCATTCCGTGGAGATACAAAATTGCCTGTATTCACCGCGTGTTGTTGTCTAGCTTTACGTGCCAAAGTTGAGCCACCGGTTCTCAAAGCCTTTGCTTCTATCGAGTGATATCCTGTGCCATCTGGCCAGAAACCCCTTTGCTATTCACACAGAGTAAAAAAGAGATGTGAAGTTCCTGGGGGTTACTCTGTTGAGGGTCCGTCTAAGGATTTAATGTCTCCCGGACGTTGACGTGAAGGTTAATTATCGATCGGCTCATCCATGCAAGACGCGGGTGACGTCGGGATGCAGTGTGAAAGGGGGAGGTAAAGAGACGAAGAAAGAATGAAAAAAAGAAAGGAAGGAAGGAATGAGGAGTTGTCCCAGTACGAGCCCGTAGAGGCACTATTGAGTACCGATACGAGACTGGCATACCTAAAGCCCACATTGCCGGGAACAGGAGGACAGGGAATTGTATGCGAGTGATGCGGGGTGACATACGATTGTCATATCGGTGAAATGACCTAGCTCTACCGTGCCGTAGGTTGGGAAAGAATGACAAAATCGTCTTCATTTCGATTACCGGTACTTCAAACGATACCTGTCTTACGGTAATGAAATACCGTGGGGGATTTCTTACACATCTCGATTTGAGTAACGCACTCCATGGTTACGGCAACGCCCAACCTTCCCTACAAATAACAGTGCCGGTGGATAGTCCCCCAATAAGACTCCTGACCCGCATCCCCGGAAGGGATATCTTTTCCCGTTATCCTCCGGTCCTACAAAGCACATCGCGCTGTAACTGCCACAATACTGCTTTTCCTACAGTCTTACTCTGGGGTCATGTGAAGCGGATGTACCGTACGTGACATGACAGCGGATCCCCAATCACTCCCAGATGGCCATCAGTGGCACAGGCTGCTAGATATTTGGTAATCGTACTCGAGTACCGGGACAGAAAAAACCCAGCAATTGGTCCCCTGCTAACTTTGATAAGATTCCGGAGAGTTGGTCGGGTCGGAAGTGCTTGACTGTGATGTTAGTCATTCTCTGACAGAAAAAGTGCTCCTGAAATGGAGTATCGGCCAGTTGGCCGTAGTGTGTCCGGATCCGGTATCAACCATGTCCCAGGACTCGGCAAGAGGTGCCTATAAGCGTTAACTGTTTAATTAGATGACTCGGGTTCGGTTAGCGGGAGCGTCCATTATTGGTGTTCCTGAGGGTCCACGGTATTAGAGTAGAATCTTCTGTCGGGGTGGTTGATATAAGTGGCTGGTGCGGTGATAGTGGTGCGCCACAGGGGAACACTCCAATTGGGAAGAAGGTATAATACGGTACAGTACCTGTATGGAAGGTGTTGTAACTATAGTGAGGGCCCTCAGCAAAAGTGTTGGTGAAATGAGCTTTTACACAAATTTGGAGTGCCCTTTCAATTTCAATTGTAGTTATTATCGATTTCGAAAAGGTTATCGGCTCTCCCCTTCTTTCTAAGGTTTTTTTTTCCCCCCCGACCGCAATTCCACAACCTACTTTCCAGTCTTTCCCTCCCATAACTTTGAACTTTATCTCTCTCGGTTAGAGAACTAATCTGAACACCACCAGCAGCCGTGGGGGAGAAAACTCCTTTTTTGAGAGAGAGAGAAGGTTGAAGGGCTGACAAACTGACGACCTTTTCTAAATCGATAACACTCCGGATGGTGAGGGCAACCCACCGAATTGCTTTAATATCTATTTAAACTTTCACCGGGCCATCATCAAAGTTAATCTACCCTGCTGTTATGAGTCTTCAGGGTCGACAATGACCGTCTTCATACCAATTTTTTATATATAATGATACCCCTGAGTCATATCAAAACACCAACACAACACAACATTTTTCAAATTTTGACCGAGGCAGTTGGAGAGTGCATCAGCGGGAGCTACCGATAACAACCAGAAGGTGGAATTCCAGCTCAGGAGAAATGTTTTACGATTCGTAAGCCACAAGTACAATAGTTAAAATTCGATGTTTTTGATGTAAAATGGCCATTTCACCAACATCTTTCCCCAGGGACCGTATGTTTGCACCCCCCGCACGCAATGGTTCGGGGGCCGCCCAACCACTTCAAGATCCAGTCTATATGTCTGATTTGTCGAGTCCACATCGCGCTTTCACTACCGTACGTGCAAGTAAAAATATTAGCCAAATAGATATAATCCCTAGGAAGGCTGCACATGTACTCGAGTGCAAGTATGAGGGGCAAGCCCGGGGGATAAGAAGAAAACCAAAAGAATAGGACTTTTGCGATCCACCAGCGGCAAGTACCTCGAACCCATTGTCGGGATGGGCACCGTGATGCCATGGAAGGGCTGGGAGGTGCGGTATAAATTCCGGTGCTATTAACCCGAATATTCTCCTCTATCACACTGTACTAGTGCTGGACTGCAGATATCGACGACAACCCGCACTCTCGAAACATGAGTTCTCTAGGGTTACCAGATTAAAGGACTCCTAGCGCCTAACGTTTCACTATTGCTCTAGATATCCTACCCTTCTAACCGGGAAAACACTGCGAGAGCAACTGACTAAAGTCCTCCTCATATTAGTTCCGGGCTATACTTGTATCCGACCAGAATCCTGGGCATCCAGAACGACCCCACTTTGGCCCACCTCTGCAAACAACAACCTCACGAGAACCCGGGTTTCGATACCCCGTCTGCGGGTGTCGGAAACCTGCACCTCACCCACACTAAACACTCGAGTACCCTGCAAATGGAACTCTGGGGAAGCTAGGAAAACCGGATCGTAGGAGTGGTGATCCTGGTCTTCTCTACCCCCGGGTACTCGAGTACCGTAAAAACTCGTGAAATCCACCATCTCCATCAGCCCTCTAATCTCCGGATTCCGAGTCAAACCTCCTGAAAAGGACTAGTGTTTTCCTGACACAGTATAAGACCAGCCTCAACAGGGGTTGGATCTCGCTAACTGGTATTCACAATACCGTTAACTTGTCAAAATAACCCTATCCTGGGCTGGCGGAGATAGTGGATTTCACGATTTTTTTTTTGTTAAATCTGCGGTTTATTCATAGCTCAGCTACAGGAAAATCCATGGCAAGCAACCCTAAGGTATGGCCTAAAAATCCAAATAACAAAAGAAACTTCAACCCCCAAATACATAACAAATAAACAATAAAATTATCAAATCAATCATCGCACAAATAAAAATATTGATTAATATCATGAAGCCAAATTAGCTGCTCTCGTGAAAGGAAAAACCCCTATCTTCACCAGGAAATTGATTCTATTCTGCATCACATACTGGGCAAATCCCCTCATCAAATTCATACCCCTCTTCCCGCTCTTCCACAAAACTGAGTCAGGCATGACATTGAAGGTCTCCTCTTCTTTTCCATTCCTCGCCCCCGCCAAAGCGGGGCAGAGCACAACATGGTGTAAATCTTGGGGTACCCCCTGATAACGTCTACACTCCAGGTCTTGGTCCTGATTCGACCAGTCCTTCTGGGCATTCAGGTAGCTTTTATTCGCCCTCATCTGATGTATCCTGTCCACTTGGAACTTCAGGAGTGTCATAAAGTTCCAGTATTCCCTATACAGTAGTGTAACGACCCAGCATACATGAGCTATGGCAGACAGAACCTATACCCATACAGGGAGCCAGGAGGTGAACTGGTAGGAACTGGCAGGCAAGTAAGTACTTGACCTATGAAGACCCGATGGCCCGGGCTCAGAGAATGAATAGAATTGGCTGGTCAGGGACTTAGGTACCTGGATACACCTGGGAGTGGTGTCAGCATACTTAGGGACCTCTGAAGGGGCGGTCACTCAGCTAGGCAGGGTAACTGGAGAAAGGGCAGAAGTGTCTATCTCCAGCAACGGGATAGACAGGATAACAGGGAAAAGTTATCTTATCCACTGGACCGGTTACCCTACCCTCAGGCTCGGGTTACCCTGCCCAAGGTCCTGGGTTACCCTACCTTTCAATACGAAGTCCCTTGGGGAGTTCGGGAAAAATGACAGCAATGTTTGTCACACGAAACCATGCATAACACGGGAATCAGGGGTTCTGGGAGATGCTATTGGGCGAGCTACGCACCTCTGAAGAGGCTGCAAATTGGAGACATTATTCCTATCATAGCCCTCTGGCCACACCTTGAGGCCCGGACGTCATGGGCAAACGGATGCGTAGTTGTGTGCAGTCTAGCAAAGTCGAATCTTTGGAGACCTGCTGGCAACACCGTATACATTGCTGCCGTCCGGTCGACTGTAGGCTGTTCGCAGGATATATAAGCGGGCATAGGGTGGAAGGTGGAGTACCTCCTCCAAGTTGTTCAGAGTAAAACGGACCAAAACTGATGGAGTTAACGGGTGTTAACCGTGGGGGTCCCGCAGGTAGTCCCGGGTGGTGCTGGGGCGACTGGGAGAGTTTTACACCTACGAAGCCCGAAAGTGTCCCCAACGCTATAGGCTCTGAAAGGGAAGTGCATAGACACTAAAAGTATGATTCCTACCACAGGTTAGTTTTATTCGAGGTAGTGGTCATGGGTAGCGCCCATTGGATCACTCCCGAACCACAGTGTCCTGTGGAAGACACTGAAAGTCCACGAACTGTAAATAGTGGATAGATAAAACGCTCATGGAAGCTTCTGAGGCCAAGTAGAAATCAAGGCACATAGGAAGGGAGTCATAGATAGTCTAGTTCATGCGGCGTCTTGACTGTTAGCCACTGGCAAGACGTTGATGCGCAGAAGATTTCACTCCGGTGGGCAAAATAGAAATGCGCCGCAGAAACGATAACCACATAAGGTGAAGACCAACTAGAGTGTGTCGACACATACATGCCTGAAGGGTGTGTCAGGAGACGTGTTGGACCACCTT
This sequence comes from Tuber magnatum, assembly GCA_003182015.1. Classification (NCBI taxonomy): domain Eukaryota; kingdom Fungi; phylum Ascomycota; class Pezizomycetes; order Pezizales; family Tuberaceae; genus Tuber; species Tuber magnatum. The sequence continues at coordinate 1,875,013 of PYWC01000029.1, read as the reverse complement.
TAGCGGAGAAGGGTGTGCTCGAATAGTTGTAGTAAACTGATGGGGGAGTTTCTGGTATAAGATAAAACTACCTAAAAGTCTATGCGAGAACCCTCCTACTCCAACAATCAATCCTCTTGAGACCTTAATTGAGTGAAGCATCAGGCTTAACGATATTAAGTTTTACTGTTTACTTTACTCTTATATCTGTGTGAACCTTTGGCGATAAGTTTGAAGTTGTCGGTGCGGTCGCAACCTTGGGATCCATTTTCCTAGAGGTGCCCCCATTATAGTATATCGTTAAGCGACCTCCTCGCTTAACTCCTCTCCTGATCAATTGTTTTTCCACCTTCGGCACTGACCTTGCGTGAATACTGGTAACCTTGTCAAGAACAAGTAGCCCAGTGTGGAAAGTGCAATGGCTAGTACCAAACTTCGAGCTAGAATGGAATCCAACTCGGATTCAGACCTTGACTGTGACGAGAACTCTGCCAACACATTTCGTGCGTCGGTTTTCGCGGATGTCCACAGTATTGAATGGGATGGTCACCAGTTGCTTCTGGAGGCCGCCCCTATTCAGTTACCTGCTGAATGTGTTAATCTTATGATGACAGACCCTTGCCCTGCGGCGCTTTCGTTCTTTCAAAATTCCGCCCTTGTCCACAACATGCTTCCTCCCCCACGGCAAGGGGTACCATTAAGCGAGTTCTCCCACGAGTTCATCGAACCTTACATCGTCCGGGAGGTATCCAAGTCGAATGAAGACACGAAGCGGGAACTGAAGAACTGGAATGCCGAGCCGCAGCAGGTGTTCCGTAAACAGATTACTACGGCAGCAGTGGAATGGATGAAAGTACAGCAGGAGGCATACCTGCGAATGTTAAGAGACCAGAAGGCATTGAAGGATCGTATGGCAGCACTGAAAAGGGCCTTTGCAGGAGGTTATAGTATTGATGCTGAGAATGACGTACTGATGGTGGAGGCGGTGCCCCCACTCCCACTCGTCCACATGAAGCCCGTGAACTTTGGGATGGAACTGGCTATGAGAGCCAGGGATGAACAGCGGAGGGTGTACCCAAGCTGCATGGGTATATGAATGTTGGAAAGCCTCAAGGGTGAAGGCTACAGCTATACCTCATCCTTCACAAGAGCATCAACAGGCTCTCTGTCTGTCCCCTCCTCGATTGCCCGCAGTGGTTCAGGAAGTCCGGCGATTGGACCAACCGATGGGCGTCGTGTTAAGAAAAGGACGTCAAAGCCAAAGGGTATCACAGCACCAGATACACCTGACCCTACTCCTCGGCTGACCCCTGCTCCCATTAACCCTCCTGCAACACCATTGGTTGCAACTCCCGTACCTCACATCGCTGCCCCAAGACCCACACCTTTACTCGTCTCGTTGCCCACTCCTGATACCTTTCCTGCCACAGTCTTCCCACCAGCAGTATCGGCTACCCCAGGGTTCCGACCACTGCGCGTGGCATCACCTGGATTTCTCGAACAGGTAAGGCGCCAGGAAGAGCGAGTACCCATGGCTCTATCACGAGGGACACTGATCTCCGGACCTGGGACACCTGCTCACTCCGTTCCTTGGGCACCCGTGATTCCCTCTGCCCCCTTGAAACCAACTCCTCCCTCTGTGCTCCCCACAATCACAAGCGGCGAGTCGGACAGCCAAGAAGAATTTTGTCTGTCGGGCTGCAAATTGGAAGAAACCCATATGGGGTGGATTCATTACCACACATATGGGTGCAGGAAGGAATAACGGACCCCCATAAGGCATCAAAGAAGGCAGAAGGAAGGAGATAGACGGCCAACATGTGGGTATTGTGGCTCATGGAGGCACGTTGGCCCCCCGATGCAACCCCTGAGCTGCCCAGAGATACAGGCATTTCTGCAGATAACTCAGGTGGCGCCTAACCCAACTCCAGAGAGTGGGCAACGCCCTGTTCCACCACTGGCATCCATACCATTAGGGGCTAACCCCCCCGAGGATGGGAATCAGAATGGCCAAGGGGAAGGGTTTGATGGGTATGATAGACCACAGGAGACACTAGGCGGAAACACCGGAGATGGTGGAGATGGAAATGTGCCTCCTAGAGGTGGTGCAACCAGAGCGGCAGGAGATCCAGGGGACTCTGACCATGACAGTTCGGATGATGATGATGCGGGTTCTCTCCCTGATTTGACTCACTTCCTCGGTGCTCGCAAGGATGATTGGAGTGATGAGAAGAAATGATAGTGGGACCGCCATGCTAAGAAGCTACAACAGGAATTCCGGAGCAGATCGACCTCACGGCCATCCTCCAGACAGCGGCAGAAGAAGCCGCAGAAGTTGAGCGGTATTCCGGTGTTCAAGGAAAAGGTTACCGAACTTGCAAGCTTTCTAACATTGGTGGAGGTCAAGTTCGAATACTTTGCGGGGTGCAGGTTGACCAAAATGGACAAGGAAAACATGGTGATCCCCCTCTGCCAAGATACCGCCCGAACATGGTATCTCGGGCTGGACTCACACATCACCAAAGAGGCAGCCAAGCGTACTGGCATTCCTGTTAACAACAGCAACCCGTTGAGAACGTGGAAAGGATTCCGGGAACGACTGGAACGAAGTTTCTCCGGTGACCAAGCGGAACGAGACCGATCCCTTCCTGAGTGGCGAGGCCTGGTGATGAAGCCACATCACATTGATGAGTACATGGACAAGATAATTGACCACATGTATAAGCTTAGCTGTACAGATCTAGTATAGGTACGAGACAAGGTATGGTCGGGTATTATCCTGGAAGTTCGGAACATGTGGGCACTCAAGGAGCCCCATCCAACCGACTTGAAGGACTACCTTGATCTCCTGCGGAAAGTGGGACACATGCTGGAAGACAACATTCGGTTCAGTAACAGAGTTATCCATCCTGTCCAACGGTCTCAGTCAACGGAAAAGAAGGACGATAGGTCATCAACCTCCGGCAGGTTTAAGAAGAAGGAAAAAGGTTTGGGCAGACAGAACCAGAGGCCTGCCAAACCTACTAATTTCAATGCGGGGATACAGGCAAAGCCGGCGACTTCTAAGTATACAATAGCGCATAAGGAAATCCTATCGACTTTGACCGAACGTTGGAGAAAGCACAACCAGTGCACCAAGTGTAGACAAAGTAGTCACTTCTGGAGGAAGTGTACCGTCACGTCCCCAGTCATTAGTTCATCCAAACAGGCTTTTGGGTTGAAACGGTCAGCCCTGGTAAGCGAGCCGACAGGAACAGACAAGCGGCTAAAGTGCATTGAAGCGCCACCTCCGGCTTCCTCGTCAAAGATACTGGAAGTCTGCCAGGCATCACCTCAGATTATGGAGGTTGATGCTGATGGCTCAGAATAGGTAAGAACCCATTCTGTTTAAGGTGTAACCTTATTAACCCATAGCCATAGACCCCTGTGGGACAGATGGACATGAGCCATGGAGGTGGCTTTGGAGATGGGTAAGTACCCTTCTGCCGCATAAACGACCCTGATACTGACTACACCCAGGTGGTGTGGGCAGGTAGATGTTACGGGCCATGCGCGGTGGGCTGGGCTATCTCTCCTTTGTTGGGTTTCTGGTTTTCCTTTGTTCTAGTTATATGTATTTCTTTCTGGATTTCCTTAGCTGGATGGGCAAGTCATAGGACATTATTTCGGTTGGGGCTGGGTGAGGTCTTGCAAGAGGAGATGCTCGACATCGGGGAAGCAAGGCTGCTTCGCTTGGAACCGGTCCGACAGCGGACTTCTACCCATCCTGGGAAAATTTGTTATGTTTAGTACAAGCGGAATTGGTTCAGGCTGGACTTGATCAAATAAATAGTGCTATTTTCAAGTTTACCTGAGGAGGGTTTCGTACCCGAAATCATGCTGGCATGATAGTAAACACCCTAGTTATTGAAAAGACGAATCCCAATCCCTTAACGTTTACCGACCCATTGTGGCCGCTCTTGTGTTGAAAGGCAAGAGACTACAAGGATTTACTAAGCCAAGATGACTAAGTCCCCAAGACAAGCGAAGAGGCAGAAGCATGACAACTTGCCTCGTCATACCAAGTCTATCCACCTGCGGGTCAAGTTGGACTGGAAGATGGGAGCTACACAGGTAAGCGCAGAAGCGCTCCTGCTACCCGATAGTGGAGCTACTGGGCCGGTGCTTAGTGGCCGATGGGTTGAGCAGACTCAGGCACCTTGTGTACGACAAAAGGTACACATGCCGATAAGCGACGCCAGCGGTAATCACATTCCTGGGTCAGGTCTACACTATGCCAAGTCATTAGAGATGAGGATAGGTGACCACTACAATGAGATGCGCTTTGAAGTCGCGGATATGCCCGACACTAAGGTAGATGGGTACCTACCTATATCTTGGTTGAGAGACCATAACCCCGACATAGATTGGAAGACCGGATCACTAACCTGGCACTCAGATTTTTGCAAGGCTAATTTTCTTGCAGATCAGGGTCGGTTAGTGTTCATGACCGATGAAGAGTTACTAGCCGAAGACCCTAGTAATGTGTACCTATTAGGAACTGTGCAATTCTCCGATGAGGAAGGTGTCGACATTACGGTTAAGCTACCCCGAGTATAAGGACTATGGAGATATCCTCAGTCAAGAACGGATTGAGGCACTACCGGAGCACGTGAAGTATGACCAGAGGATCGAGTTGCAAGCCGGAACTCAACCTCCGTTTGGGCCTATCTATCCGTTATCAGAAAAGGAGCACAAGGCACTCCGGGAATATCTCAATGACATGCTGCGAACGCGACAGCTAGGGCGATCCAGTTCCTCGGCAGCTGCCCCTATCCTCTTTGTGCCAAAACCGGATGGTACATTCAGACTGGTAATCGATTACCGAGGGCCAAACAAAATCACGGTAAAGAGTAAGTACCCTCTACCGTTGATGAATGAACTGCGAGATAGGTTAGAAAAAGCCACTGTATTCACCAAGTTGGACTTGAAGAACAGCTCCTACCTTCTGAGCATGGCAGAAGGTGAGGAATGGAAGACGGCCTTCCACTGTAGATATGGACTGAATGAATACACAGTCATGCCATTTGGGTTGTGTAATGCCGCGGCACCCTTTCAAAGCATGATAAATGAGGTCTTTCGGGATCTCATGGATGATGTAACCGGTACGGGTACTAGGTTAATTTATGTTTGGTTTCACAGTATCGTCTGATACTTGTATTGTTTCGTGTGCTATCGGTTGATACACACCTTGTTTTATGTTTGGTTTCACAGTATCGTTTGATACTTGTATTGTTTCGTGTGCTATCGGTTGATACACACATTGTTTTNCACTGAGTACCCCAACGAGACCCCTGTACCCCCCTAAAGCCCCTGCTCAATCACTGCAGGAAACGATTGGGGTGACCAGTGTACCATGAGAAGTACGCCAGCGGAAGAACTCCAACATAGCACCTTACACTACTCACACTGTTACGTGGATCATTGCCCATATCATCAAACCGAGATTAAATTTACAAACAACCATCCGAGATGTTGGGAAAAATTGACCCCTTATCCACCTAGTGAAGGACCAAGCTGCCCGAGTACAGAAATCGACCTGAGCCCTGCGGAGTCCCCCGAAATAAATGACTGGGAATAGCAACAAACGACCGGCGGAAGACCAATTAGTGCGGGAGAAGGGCCGTCCACCCTTACCCAGCCGACACCCAGATCTTGTGCAATTCCAGTACTGCTAAACCCGGAAGCCCCAGCATTCCAAATGCCAGAGCCAGAACCAATAGAGAACCTTATGGCTGAAACCATAGTGGCATTCCGAATGCCAGAACCTGATAGCTCACCACCGATTAGACGAACAGAACGGCTAGAAAGCCTTACTAATGAGACGATAGTCTCAGTGATGCCCCCGATAATGACAGAATATCGGCGCAGACTGTATAATGTCTTAGAAGACAACGAGGAGGAAGACCTACCTGAGACAACCAGAGGAAGCGAAATTGAAGATGAACACGACATCTTACAAACAATCAATAAAATGATCGGAATGTTCCGAGCAAACATGGTAGCACCATACCGGAAAGAACCAATTTGGAAAAAGGTAAACGAGAGTATGGACTCCAAAGGAGACTTATCCTCTTACAAGGTTGCAAACGGAATGCTATACACAAAAACCAGATACGGGGAAGACTGCCTGTATATCCCGAAAGGCCCCGCATACGGAAATGCGACATTGAGAGAATATGTCATTAGCGAAATTCACAACAAAGGCCACCACAGTGTTGAACGAAACTTACGGTACGCAACGGAGTACCTATTTTGGCCTGAAATGCTGAAAGACTTTAGAGCTTATGTATCCCAGTGCCACACATGCCAGGTAAATAAGGAGCCTACAAAATTGCGCGAAGGAAAGGCTCAGAAAATTACCCTGCCATCGGAAATCTTCGAATCAATGGCCATTGATTTTGCGGGACCATTCCACAATTCATGGGGATACGACACGATCCTAGTTGTGATGGATAGATTTTCAGGATTCACGTGGCTTATACCTACAACGAAGCAAGTAACAGTAATAACAGCATGGGAACTTCTACGCAACAAAATATTTACACCCCATAGCTATCCAACATCCCTAGTAAGCAATGCGGACCCCAGATTTGAGTCACATGTATGGAGACAACAATGTCGGTCATTGGGCCTTGAACATATCAAGGCAGCACCAGGCCATCGTGAAACGAATAGACAGGGCGAAAGAAAAATTCGAGAATAGAAGACAGCTCTCCGAAACCTAGTCAACGCTAGACAAAACAATTAGTTTGATGCCATACCAGAGACAGCAGCATACCTGAATGCAGGATGGTCAGAAACTCTTGGTATGTTACCATATAAAGCCATTTTCAGAAAGAATTACCCACTATTACCCCTAGCGAACTTCAANGGGAAGAACTATACAAAAGGTTCAAGGATATCCAGCAAGTACGAAATGGCAAAACAGAAAGAATAACCTTAATCGCAATGGACCTCTTGATGTATCATGGATGATTGTCTACCGGGACAGTGTCTCCATATATGCTGAAACAAAGATTGTATGAAGCAATGCATCCCAGATTACGTCAGGAGGTAGAACCCATGAAGGAGGAAGGTGATTCCTTTGGCAAGATAGTCAAGCGGGCTGAACGGAAGGACGCTATCCTGTATGAAAGAGGAGTGTACCGAACCCATATACCACAACAAAAGAATAGCAAGGGTCATCATCGCGGGATAACACGAAAAAGGATAAACAATACCACAAGGACCCAAAGGACAAGAAAGATAAGAAGCAGAAACAGCGCGAGGAAGGCACGTGTTTCGAATGCGGGAAAAACGGACACTACACAAAGGATTGCTATTCCAAAAAAGGAAAAGGAAAGACCGCTAAGCGGGAAGCTAGCACAAACTACATGGAAGCAACCGAATATGACGAAGTGGAAATTAACTCGGTGGAAATGGAAAGCCTGCGGACACAACCGATGCTGACAATCAGACCCCGTGACGCTCCTGAAGGAACAATTTATATCGAAGGCCACCGAGCAAAGGTACTATTTGACACAGGAACAACCGGCTGCGACATAATTAGCGCCACCTTTATCTCCACCCATGGCATCCCGACGGAGCCTCTACCCCAACCAACAACAGTCAATATGGCAACGAAAGGATCCCGCTCCTCAAGCCACAAGAAATGTGGACTAACCGTAGGAATCGGGAAAAAGAAATGGAAGAACCAGGAGATGTTGGTAGGGAACTTGGCGAAGTACGACGCCCGGACTGGAATGCCTTTCTTGAAAAGGCATAATGCTCTTATCAGGTGTGGGGATACAGCAGTGGAATTTCCCGATGACAAACTACGTGTGTTGTGCAAACCAACCAGCGGGGAATTCCGAGCCGCTGTGTCAGACGCTACCACAAAAACATTGATGGAAGAATACAAGGATGTATTCACCAACAAGGTCCCTGAAACGCTACCCCCAGTGCGTAAGATTAGCCACCACATTCTGCTAAAGGATCCAACCGACCTACGAAACCAACCAACATACTCAATCCCAGAAGCCTACAAGGAAAAACTTATGGACTGAATAAACGAGAAATTATAAAAGCGGAATAATTGTACGACAGGAGGTTCCCGGAGTGGCGACTATGTTTGTACAACCCAAATCAGACAGAAGGATCCGCCCCCTGGTGGACCTGAAGGTAAGAAACGATAATACGGTCATGGATTGTCCAGCGATTCCAAACCAACTACAGATCCTTAACCGAATAGGGCGAGCGAAATTCAGGAGTAAGATAGACCAAAGCGACACGTATTTCCAGACACGGGTAAACAAGGACAGTGTTAAATTGAACTGATTCGAAACCCCGTTCGGAGGATTCGTGAGCAAAGTAATGCTCCAAGGAGACATGAATGCACCAGCAACATTCATGCGAATAATGGAGGATCTCCTAAGCGAATATTTACATCNCGACTACGCCAGGAGGTAGAACCCATGGAGGAGGAGGGTGATTCCTTTGACAAGATAGTCAAGTGGGCTGAACGGAAGGACGCTATCCTGTATGAAACAGGAGTTTACCAAACCCACGTACCACAACAAAGGAATAGCAAAGGATCATCATCGCAGGACAATATGAGGAAGGATAAACCATACCGCAAGGATTCAAAGGACAAGAAGGACAAGAAACGGAAATGACGCAAGGAAGGCACATGTTTCGAATATGGGAAAAAGGGGCACTACGCAAAGGACTGCTACTCCAAAAAAGGAAGAGGAGAGGCTGCTAAGCCAGAGGCTAGCTCGAACCACATGGAAGCAACCCAATATGACAAAGTGGAAATTAACTCAGTTGAAATGGAAAGCCTCCGAACGCAACCAACGTTGGCAATCAAGCCACATGATGCTCTTGAGGGAACAATCCACATAGAAGAACACCCAGCAAAGGTACTATTCGACAAGGGAACAATCGGCTGCGACATAATAAGTGCCACCTTTATCTCTACCCATGGCATCCCTACGGAGCCTCTACCCCAACCAACAACAGTCAATATAGCAATGAAAGGATCCCACTCTTCAAGCCACAAGAAATGTGGACTGACAGTAGGAATCGGGAAAAAGAAATGGACAAACCAGGAGATGTTGGTAGGAAACCTGGCAAAATACGACGCCCTGATTGGAATGCCATTCCTGAAAAGACATAATACTTATATCAGGTGTGGGGATACAGCAGTGGAATTTCCCGATGACAAACTACATGTGCTATCCAAACCAACAAGCGCGGAATTCCCAGCCGCGGTGTCAGACACCACCTCAACAACATTGTTGTAACAATAGAAGGATGTATTCCCGGACAAGGTCCCTGAAACACTACCCCCGGTACGAAAGATTAACCACCACATTTGGTTAAAGGATCCAACCGACCTACAAAACCAACCAACATACTCAATCCCAGAGGCCTATAAGGAAAAACTCATGAACTGGATAAACGGGAAATTACGAAATGGAGTAATAGTACGACAGGAGGTTCCCGGAGCGGCACCTATGCTTGTACAACCCAAATCAGACTGAAAATGATCCGCCCCCTGGTGGACCTGAAGGTAAGGAACGATAACACGGTCATGGATAGTCCATCAATTCCAAACCAGCAGCGGATTCTTAACCGAATAGGACGACCGAAATTCAGAAGTAAGATCGACCTAAGCGATGCATACTTCCAAACACAAGTGGACAAGGACAGTGTTAAGTTCAACTCATTCAAAACCCCATTCGGAGGGTTTGTGAGCAAGGTAATGCTACAAGGAGACTTGAATGCACCAGCAACATTTATACGAATAATGGAGGACCTTCTAAGCGAATATTTACATCATTTTGTATGGGTATACATTGATGATATTCTCATATTTTCAGACACATTAGAGGAACACGAAAAACANAGGAAAAATGACCGCAATGTTTGTCACACCAAACCATGCATAACACGGGAATCTAGGGTTCCAGGAGATGCTATTGGGTGAGCTACGCAGCTCCGAAGGGGCTACAAATTGGAGACATTATTCCTATCATACTCCTCCGGCCACGCCTTGAGCCCCGGACGGCATGGGCAACCGGATGCGTAGTTGTGTCCAGTCTAACAAAGTCGGATCTTTGGAGAACTGCTTGCAACACCATATACGTTGCTGCCGTCCCGTCGACCGTAGGCTGTTCGCAGGATATATAACGGGGCATAGGGTGGAAGGTGGAGTGCCTCCTCCAAGTTGTTGGGAGAAAAACGGACCAAGACTGCCAGAGTTAACGGGTGTTAGCCGTGGGGGTCCTGAAGGTGGTCCCGGGTGGTGCAGGGGTGACCGGGAGAGTTTTAGACCTACCAAGCACGAAAGTGTCCCCAATGCTATAGGCTCTGAAAGGGAAGTGCAAAGACACCAAAAGCAGGATTCCTACTACAGGTGAGGTGCATCCGAGGTAGTGGTCATGGGTAGCGCCCATTGGATCGCTGCCGAACTACTGTGTCCTGTGGAAGACACCGGAAGTCCATAAACTGTAAATAGTAGATAGATAAAACGCTCACGGGAGCTTCCGAGGCCAAGTAGAAATCAATGCACATGGGAAGGGCGTCATAGGTAGTCTAGTTCTTGTAGCGTCTTGACTGTTAGCCACTAGCAAGACGTTGGTACACAGAAGATTTCACTCTGGCGGGCAAAATGGAAATGTGCTGCAGAAACGATAACCGCATAAGGTGAACACTAACTAGAGTCAGTCGACACATGCATGCCCGAAGGGTGTGTCAGAAGATGTATCGCACCGCCCTTAGCGGAGAAGGGTCTGCTCGAATAGTTGGAGTAAACTGATGGGGGAGTTTCTGGTATAAGATAAAACTACCTGAAAGTCTATGCGAGAACTCTCCTACTCCAACAATCAATCCTCTCGAGACCTCAATTCCATGACGCGTCAGGCTTTGTAATCGGTACGGGTACTAGGTTGATGTATATTTGGTTTCACAGTATCGTTTGGTACTTGTATTGTTTCGTGTGCTATCGGTTGATACACAGGTTGTTTTATGTTTGGTTTCAAGGTATTGTTTGATACGTGAATTGTTTCGTGTGCTATCGGTTGATACAGACATTGTTTTACAACATCCCTCATACTGGAGATAAGCAATATGCTGTATTTAAAACAGCACTTATTTCCACGATGGAAACAGCAGACTTCGACAGACAGTATTCTTTAAATATACTTGGTTGAACGGTTACTTCTTTGATCTCCTATTACACCCCGTTCGAAGCATGCTTTAGCAAGCAGTGCTCACTTTGTGTTGATCATGAAGCCATCTGCTCCTGTCGTACAGCTACGTGACTAGGGCCTGGCCCAACATGTCACATTTTTTTAACCTCAGCAAGTGGTTAAGAAACCTGCAGGGACCAGGTCTGATCAACCTACGAAAAGTCCAATAGCGAGACTAGCATCGGGGAACGGCAGAACCACGAAGGGTTCGGCTCCGCCAACACGACACCATTGAGATACGGGAGACTCAAAGTGGGAAGCAGGTCCCACGAGAAGGCCTTGCTAAGAAAAGGCAACCCGAGAAACCCAAAGGGCCAAAGAGCGAATTCTCGATCAACGAAGCAGAACGAGAACTAGCGCGAGACTTGGCCAAGCAGACCTTTAGCGAATCGACTGATGAATTAGCTAAGACAGCAACTAGCCTTCCTGGGCTGTTTCCCCTCAGCCCCAGCAAAGGAAAGGCACTGGCGCAAACACCGAGGAAAGATAGCATACCTGTCGGGACACCTAAGAAGGAAGACGACGACAAGGAAGCCTCAGATCACGCGCTAGTAAGGCAGCCACCAGACGAATCCCCCAGCGACTCTCCCCACAGCTCCTTAGACAACAACTCGAGTAACGAAGAGTCCGAACGTGATATGTCCGAAGGTGAATCCACTGGACCGCCCGACCCCTGGGCCGGGTGAACAGGACCTAGAATCAAACTTCCGCTGCCACCCTCATTCTTGGGCGAAAAGGACGACTTAAAACCGGANAAACCAATGGTGGGAAGACAACAAACCAGAGGACAAGCTACCTCCTACAATAGACTATGTACCGGTGGCATGGAGCCCAACTCTACCAGAAACCCAACACCTGCGCCCGGACACGGACCAAGGGATACAGGACGGATTTTGGTCAGCCCACTTCGAGAGGGATTTCGCAAGTAGCGAAGATGCAAATCGGGTGATGGAGGATGAAGCAGCATACCTAGCCCGGCTGGCCGAGCCTGAGTACTGGCAATAGTGAAAGGAAAAAAAACACTCCATCCAACAGCCTTACGATGTCAAACTATGAGCAAGTACCTTGGCGACTGCGCCATCAGCTAATGGGACTGTTGGTGAACTGTGATATTATCCCTAGACGATACCTTACACACCGACTATTCCTACACATCTGCAATGAAAGCCTGGAAATAACAACAGAATCAACGGGACGAATGTGGGGAAAATCAGTGTCAGATGTTTTCCGCTTCGGTAGCGGGTGCTACCCAAGCACAGAAAAATGTGATAGCTGTATAGAGATGGAAGAAACCGAAATTAAGCAGGACCCCTCTTCCCCTGAAGAGCTAAACAAGGCGGACACCTAAGTGAGGCCAACACCTAAGCGAGGTCAGCACCGAAACATAAATACCGCCCACCATCCATCAAACACGCTGAAGAAAGCAAACCGAAAAACCTTAACCACCTACAAAACTTATCCTCGTGCGAAAGAAATACCTACCTACAAAACTTACCCTGGTGCAAAAGAAATACCCATCTACAAATTGACCCTCATACGAAAGAAACAAAATGTCGACCTACGAAGAAGTCAGCATAAAGGGACGAGACCTCATTTTGGGATACCTACTATACCGAGAAATCATCCCAGAAAGCGCATACTGGAAGATATTCTACATCGATCACTGTGAAGATTGCAGATGGATCGATGTTGAAATGGAAAAATAGGAGGACAGGATAGTGCGGAACCTTGTGGACCTACCGCACTACTGGGAGTCAGGTTGCTTTGTGCGCGGGGCGCCATGTGGGGAATGTCTAGAAAGATGGTTGGAAGGTGCGGAGTGGATGTTGCAGGACGACTTGAGATTGCTGCACGATAGCGATGACAATGAGGATGGATACTATGGGGATTTTCAGGAGAATAGCGAGTTTACCGACTATTAGGATTTCATTAGGTTATTTTATTTGGTGAAATTGTTATTTTATTTTGGGAGTGTAACCGGTACGGGTACTAGGTTATTTTATGTTTGGTTTCACAGTATCATTTGATACTTGTATTGTTTCGTGTGCTATCGGTTGATACACATATTGTTTTATGTTTGGTTTCACAGTATCGTTTGATACTTGTATTGTTTCGTGTGCTATTGGTTGATACAC
>PYWC01000029.1:1832497-1852851 GCA_003182015.1 Tuber magnatum | reverse complement strand
GGGGGGGAGGACGTACACAATACGCCCTTTGGGCCCATGTAATAGCGCGGCGGCCATGGGTAAAACCCGCCCCACCCTGCCCCATAACGAATATTACCCACACTGCCACTATCTTCCTTACTTAGTTGACATATATCACTATGGGGGCCAGAGACGCATCAGCCAACAACACGGCGATATTCATCTTGGAAAGCATATTCGTTACCCACTAGAGTACTCTATTCCACAAGGTTTGTTTCTTCTTTACCATAGTCTTTGCTGGATCCAACACCTCCGTCCCATATAACATGGTTGGCAACAAAATACCTTTCAGCAATCTCCGAGCCCCATAGGGTGACCGACCTTTGCCCGGCATTGATAATTTTGGAACCTCGCGAAAGCCGCCTGTGCCAAGGCAAGCCTTTTACTGAAGTGTACCAATATCTCCTCATTGTCTGCCAGCCAGTATCCTAGCCACTTGATGACTACCCCCAGTGGCTCCACAATGTGTGCTTGCACAGACACCCTTGTGGTCGCCCGAGAACCCTTCTCCTTCCTCTTCCACCATTGTATCAATTGAGTCTTTACGATAATGAAAGACAACGCCAATTGCTATGCTATGGCACTAAGCTCAGCCACCTTCTCTTCTAGTACATGAGCATTCCTCACCCACAAAGTCGATGCTACCGTAATCTGGGAGTTGTCAACGTGTGACATTGTAAAAGCCTCTCCCGGGTCTAGGTCCTTGTGCAAAGGTCTGACATAGATCACGAACAAAAGGGAGGAAAGTGGTGATCCCTGTGAAATCCGCGAATGAACTCCATGCACTCTCCAGGGGCTACCTGGATACGCCAAGGCTGTGTTTCTTGTCACTCTAAAGTCGTGAAGCCAATCCACCAGATAACCAGGTACCCTCTCATTCAACTCCAGCGGTTCCATTAGTGTCTAGTGATTAACATGATGAAAACCACCTTTCACGTCCAGAAAGATTGACAACACCCTCTCTGTAACGGGGGCACCGCTAGGAAGATGGATCCCACAGTTGTAACCACACCGAACAACTTCAAACTTATCGCCAAAAGTTCACACAGATTTAAGAGTAAAGTAATGGTAAAACTTAATATCATTAAGCCTGATGCTTCACTCAATTAAGGTCACAAGAGGATTGATTGTTGGAGTAGGAGAGTTCTCACATAGACTTTCAGGTAGTTTTTTTTTATGCGAAAAACTCCGGCATCAGTTTACTTCAACCGTTCGAGCACACCCTTCTCCACTAAGGGCGGTCCGACACGTCTCCTGGCACACCCTTCGGGCATACCTGTGTCAAACACACTCCAGTCGGCGTTCACCTTATACGGTTATCATTTCTGCGGGGCATTTCCATTCTGCCTGCCGGAGTGAAATCTTCTGCGCATCGGCGCCTTACCAGTGGCTAACAGTCAAGACGCCACATGGACTAGACTATCTATGACACCCTTCCTATGTGCATTGATTTCTACTTGGCCCTGGAAGCTTCCGTGAGCCTTTTATCTATCTACTAATTACGGTTCATGGACTTCCGGTGTCTTCTGCAGGACAAAGTGGTCTGGGAGTGATCCAATGGGCGCTACCCATGACCACTACCTCGGATGCACCTTGTCCGTGGTAGGAATCATGCTTTTGGTGTCTCTACACTTCTGTTTCAGAGTCTATGGCGTTGGGGACACTTTTGGGCTTGGTAGGTGTAAAACTCTCGCGGTCGCCCCAGCACCACCCAGGACTGCCTTCGGGACCCCCACAGTTAACACTCTTATATATCCTGTGAACAGCTTACGGTCGACCAGACGGCTGCAACGTATATGGTACTGCAAGAAGGTCTCCAAAGATTCCACTTTGCTAGACTGCACACAACTACGCAACCGTTTGCCCATGACGTCCGGGCCTCAAGGCGGGGCCGGAGGGGTATGATAGGAATAATGTCTCCAATTTGCAGCCTCTTCGGAGCTGCGTAGCTCACCCAATAGCATCTCCCGGAACTCCAGATTCCCCTGTTATGCATGGTTTCACGTGACAAACATTCCGGTCATTTTTCCCGAACTCCCCAAGTGACTTCGTATTGAAAGGTAGGGTAACTCAGGACCTTGGGCAGGGTAACCTGATCCTGAGGGTAGGGTAACCTGTCCGGTGGACCAGATAAGTTTTCCCTGTTACCCTGTCTATCCGGTTGCCGGAGATAGACACTTCTGACTGTTCTCCGGTTACCCTACCTAGCTGAGTAACCGCCCCTTCAGAGGTCCCTAAGTACGCTGACACCGCTCCCAGGTGTATTCAGGTACCTAAGTTCCTGATCAGCCAATTCTGTTCATCCTCGGAGCCCAGGCTATCGGGTCTCTGTAGGTCAAGTACTTACTTGCCTGCCGGTTCCTACTAGTTCGTCTCCTGGCTACCTGTATAGGTATAGGTTCCGTCTGCCATAGCTCATGTATGCTGCATCGTTACACTCTTGCCCGCGAACTGTGCCTCTTTCACCCAATGCTGTAATGATATCACCATATCGGCCATTGATCTCTGAGGTAGGCTACCAGTTTAGTTGATGCAGTACATCCCACTGTCATATGCCACTTTTATCAACCATCCATTTACCACCCACTCCACAATTTTGAAAAGGTTTGCATCAAGGCGATCATCCAAAAACTCGAGCATTCCTGATAGTCAGCCTTATGAGGTTTTCGTAGGATAACTCTGATTGACTCCTTCAACATCTGTGGATGTATCCCCCATACCAACTGGTCCTCTACTAGCATTGGTAGGATCTTCTCGTTTACCCTGTGTATTCCTTTCTACACACCATAGGGTACCTGATCAGGCCCTGGGGCAGACTTGTTACTACACTTCTTCAAAGCCTCTCTCATTTCCCAAGGCGTAACTATCTCCTCCTCCGCCAGCATATATTGCCGTGGCGTATTGCTCTTGAGTGGGACTTCATTAGGTGAAAAAAAGTCTTGCATAATTAACTGTTTGGCATACTCAGGTGTCGGGCTATTGCCACCTAGTATGTGACTCAGGGTTCTTTCTTTTGTGAACTGATGGGCTGTCTACATGTCGTTCTTCTTCGCTGAGGCCTGGAACTTATTCCAGTGTTCGCTCTTCAACCTGTTAATGGCTTCCTTGTATGCCGCACATGACTCATCCCTCTCTCTCACCCCTGTCCCATCACGGCTCACCTGCTGGGCAGCAGAGGTGTGCACTGTTCTCTGCTCTGTGATCTCCAGTGTCTACTGCACCTTCAACTATCTTGTAGGTCTCTTCATTTTGGTCATCTCTCTCACCAGATAAATCACCCTATTCAGGCTATCCTGAAATCTCCCCACCAGGTCAGAGTCCTCCCCTATCAATATATATCTATTCGGGCCCTCATAGTAGTTTTTTAATGCTTCCTCTATGACAGGGTTAGGTTTACCCTTGTCGATAGTCCACTGTATCATATCCCAGTTTGGTCCTGGAAGTGTCATCTCTATCTCAACTGAGTTAATATCAGTCACCAGCACTATGTGGT
Organism: Tuber magnatum; assembly: GCA_003182015.1. NCBI lineage: Eukaryota > Fungi > Ascomycota > Pezizomycetes > Pezizales > Tuberaceae > Tuber > Tuber magnatum. The sequence goes on along the minus strand of PYWC01000029.1, from coordinate 1,849,337 downwards.
CTGAGCCAGTCTGTTGACTAACATCTCTCCAGCTAGATATCCATGGTAACAATACTGTACTCACTAGTGTATAGTCTATTGCTGATGCTCGAGGGAGGGTCGGATTATCAGAGAATCTAGTGTAGACTTGCAGAGTATTTAGAATTCCATAGCCATGCAACACCACTGTACACATGTACAACTCCCCTTGTCTCCTTTCCACATGGGACATGACTCTTAAGCAGTTTGTGTATGCTGTATGTATGTTTATGTTGCCCACCATCAGGGTTGGCTCATTCGTTTCAATAAAAGGGGCCTGGGCATCCACCATACTCCCACCCCCCATCTGTCTGTTGTAAACATTAATGAGTCCAAAGGAGCGATGTGGCCCAACAAGCTTTCCCTCCCTCGCAAAAACTCCCAAATACAACATATCTTCAATACTAGGGACATTTACAAATGAAACACCCACCAGCACATGCAATAAAATATAAATACAAACTTGAACTTTGTCTGTCCTATGAAAAACACATTCAAAACCAGGTACCAGTAATGGTTTCTGATTATACAACGGCGGATCCTGAACACAAACAAAAGATATTCTAAAATTCCTGATATTATGAAATAAAGAAATAAAAACATCTTTACTCTATCGACAATTATGTTGTACTATATTGAGTTTCAGTCCATTTGTAACGTGTTCGGGCCAGGTCCTAGTCACGTAGCAGTACGATAGAAGCAGATGGCTTCGTGATCAACACGAAGCGAGCACTGCTTGCTAAAGGAGGCTTCGAACGGGGTGTAATAGGAGATCAAAGAAGTAACCGTTCAAGTAAGTGTATTTTAAGAATACTGTCTGTTGAAGTCTGCTGTTTCCATCGCGGAAATCAGCGGTCTTTAAATACAGCATATCGCTTATCTCCAGTATGAGCGATATTGCAAAACAATGTGTGTATCAACCGATAGCACACGAAACAATTCACGTATCAAACGATACCGTGAAACCAAACATAAAACAATATGTGTATCAACCGATAGCACACGAAACAATACAAGTATCAAACGATACTGTGAAACCAAACATAAAACAATGTGTGTATCGAGCGATAGCACACGAAACAATACAAGTATCAAACGATACTGTGAAACCAAACATAAAACAATGTGTGTATCAAACAATAGCACACGAAACAATACAAGTATCAAATGATACTGTGAAACCAAACATAAAACAATATGTGTATCAAACAATAGCACACGAAACAATACAAGTATCAAATGATACTGTGAAACCAAACATAAAACCTAAAACAACCTAGTACCCGTACCGGTTACACCATTCATCCAATCATTCACCTGGTCCCCTACCATTGTGCCCCTATAGCCTATTTCGAGGGATCACGCCCTCTAGCTTGGGCCAGTGTAGCCATCCACTGGTTATATCATTCCTTTGCCTCCTCCTTGACCCAAAGCCTCACCGGGCAGTCTCCATCCTTGACCGAGTGAGGGCCGTCACAGGGGGGGCACTTCGCCAGAGTCATAAGGCAACAGCAAGGTATTCTCTTCTTCCACCCCCTACATGCCATCTGGTGGCATTTGTGATCATTCTTAGAGTGTGCCTTCGCGCATATCAGGCAGACGTCAAATGATTCAGCACACTCTACCTTTGGGTGTCCAAACTTCCAACACCTAGTACACTGAGTGGTTGGGGTCACTTGCCACATAATCTGTGTTTCTTTCCACTTGCCCATAAATAGAACACAGGGGGTGATCTTCTCTGCCTCTTCCTCTGGCACACAGACGATAATCGTCATTACCCGCTTGTTTCCACAGTCTCCCGTGTCCGCTCTAAGGAATCTGGCACTAGTGATATCAATTCCATGAGTGATCTTGAAAACCCTCTTGACTTCTGTATCCAACTCAGTGTTGTTGTCAGTCATAGCATCAAACGGGACACCATGCACCAGTACCCTTATGTCAGTCAGTGTATGCCAGAAGCTCAGAAAAGGTGGTTTGCCCTCAGGCACCACTAAGTTCAGTGCTTTGGTTATCTTTTTCAGATATTTAGCATAGTGGCTAGAGTCGCTATTCATCGGGGTCATGATTGTAACCGTTCTGTTCCACTTATTGGATGAAACCTGGAGACTGGTGGGGGCTTTACACTCGCAACGGCTAAGCATATCTGCAACTGCCATCAAAATCCTAACCTCTTCCCTGGCTGGCTCCTGGAGGGGTTTCGATAACTCTCTAGTTGCAAAAAGCTTTCGGTTTGCCATCACTCACATTTTCTTAGACTTCCTGTGGGGTCCTTATGTCTGCCACTTCTTGGATTCCCCTTCATCTTTCTTTGGGTCTCCTTTCACAGCCTTGGCCTGTAGGGGCTTCGGTGGTGTAGGGCCTTCATCTGCCTTGCATTTTCCTTTCTTCTTCTCAGGGGTCTCTGCCAGTGGCTGGGCTGCCACCTTCGCATACGAGTTACCCAGGTCTGGTTTGTTCCTCGGGGCGGGCACTGGCCTGGTCACTCCCTTGATCATCTATTCCTGGTCCTGCACAGTCCTAGCTAGATTCTCTACCATCACAGTAAGGGCCTTGACCTGATTGGCAAGACCCAGCACCAGATTCATCATCGTAATTCCCTCTATGGAGGCATCTCCTATCGTCATCCTGGAGGTCATTTCCATTGCTGGGGTAGTTTTCGCTGGCCCGTATTTGGCGAGGAATTCCCAAATGGTGGTCTTCGTGTAACCTGATGAGTCATGTTACGCAAAATTTCACGATCGATATGAGGTGTTGAGGAAAGTGCAAAAAGCACTTGCGAGGAAAATAGAGGGGAAGAAGCTTGTAGTAGATTTCACGAGTTTTTACGGTACTTGTACTGGTACACGTTACTCGACCGCCTTAAAAATTCGTTAAATCCACCATCAGATCACGCAGGGGAGATCACTGTACTGAACCACATGAGCTTAAACGAGTACCGGCAGGCCAACAAAATTACGAATGCTCGAGTACTAGCTAACGATATCTAGCAAGCTGAGTCTGCCTAAGCTATACCCCGTCTGGAAAACACTACCTGTACTCCTTCTGCGAGTGTTTTGTCTCTGATCGCGGAGCCATGAGGCCTTCAGGAGATGGCAGGTCTAACCAGTTCTTACGGGTAAACTTCACCCGCAAACAGCGGGGGAGGAAAGGGATAGCATGAATATAGTGCCGAGCATTTCCAAGCGTTTCTAGCGGGGGGGGGGGCGAGATGAAATAGCCCAGGCGAAAGAAGAGCGATCACGGCGGGTTGAATAGCTAGCACTAGGTGTGCATTCATATTTTTATTCATTTTCTTTTCCCCCACGACCCGGCCCCCCGCCAGTGAATTATAGTGTTTGGACTTTCTTGCTGCAAGCCATTCTCGCGACTAAACTTCAGTTCTCAGTCACCCAGAATCCTACAGGCGTTGTTCCACAGAATGACCACTTAACGGCAGATTTTCCGAAGAGTCTTGGGTCAACTGTTGGGCGGACGTTGGACCATTAGAATTTACTTGGCACCTGGAGCGGGTGACGTGGGATTGGAACGTAACTTGACTGCTACTAAATTCCTAGCGGTTTCAAACACTGTTTAAACTCAAGCCCGGCGTATCAGGTTATCAGTGGGGCCGATAGCGATGGCACGGCGTATGGCGGAATTGTTCTTTCGGATATCTGATCACCAGCCCGGCAGGGCTTGCATCAATTCTGGCTTTTGAGGTGTGGTGAGCCGGGGGTGCATGTCCTCTGGAGTGGAGAAGCACTATCACCCACGGACCGTATGCGGGTAGAGCTATCATACCCCAAATGGTACTAGCTCGGCGCCTAGATGGTCGTGAATACAAACGCAAGATATATTCATAGGGGAACTGGAGCACCAGACTCATGGCTAATAACTACTTAAGACACATATTTTGCTCTAACACCATTGAGCTCCTCTCCTCCCATGAACTGACGAAAATTAGGGACACTTCCACTCCGGTCTCATGGTCGAAGGGATTGTCTGCAACTATACGGGCATCAACCACCAGGGCGCAGACGCGCCATATATCACCCTATGGCTCCGGTCGCACCATCAGCCTGTAATACTCCCACTTCAACTCCGGAAAAAGCGCAACCATAAACCAATCCCGCCTCAATGCCGAGAAATACGCTGGTCCAGCTAGGAATGCTCATTTCTACAATAGAATTGTGAACTACGTCCCTCATTACGTAACTAGCAGTGGTCCTACGACAGATTGAGCGGAATATTATGATACTCTGCCGCAGGGAGCCAGGACGCCGATTGCTGTGTGTGGCAAGTCTGGCACAGACCTGTAGGGTATGGCAGAGGATGCTGAAGCATGCCAATATCGGCGAGAAATTTCCGCTTTGGGATCCGAACAGATCCGGGGGTTGTCAAGGGGGGAACATGCGGTGACTGTCTATGCGGGTGGGATCTTTGCTGATTCCGTCCGTGGTATTGCCTCGGTGACCGCAGGGGAGGCAATGAAGCTCTCAGGGAAATACAGGAGCTGAAATCCTGGGGGCCTGTTTGGATACGACCGTTCCGTTCCGTTTCCCCATACAAACGACCGTTTCCTTCCGTTCTGAAGGTGCCAAGACAACCCTTTCTCCAGCTAAANATACAAACGACCGTTTCCTTCCGTTCTGAAGGTGCCAAGACAACCCTTTCTCCAGCTAAAATCATCCGTGAACGGAACGGTCGACCCGCCTACCGTTCCCGCCAAACAGGCCCCCAAGGGATTAGGAAGGCCGAGTTGTCCAAGTCTTCTGGAGAATTCCATCATGGAAAAGCACTCGATGTGAGGAACGTTATTCATGAAATCTGAAGTCAACCCTTATAGCATCCTCATTACTATCAACGATCGTAACAACAGCAGTCAATATATATATACAAATTTCCTAGTCCAGCGCAGCCTCCAGATATGCAACATAACATTCCATACTCACTCTCATGCCAGTCCAAGTTCCCAAGATACCTGCCATTTCTCCATTCCAACACAATAAACATTCCTGTTGTAATTCCAATGGCAATGCCAACCATCTCAATAGCTGCTCCACCTTCGTCGAATGACAGCTTCGGACAACAATTCAGCTCCGGAGATTACTAGGTCTGTTGGGGGACATACAGCTTCCTGGCAAACATCCCGAAAGGCGTCAAATTCACTACTAGAAAATTTGAACCCTAGAGGACCTCAATATCACCCACCGGGGGGGCGTCTTCTGACCCACGCATAACCCGGAGAATGTTGAAGTGAGCATCAATGACTAAATTCTCAACTTTGATTTATTCTCCTCGGCTCTATCAAACAAACGAAACCACAACCCTCACAATCCAGCTCTTGGTGGGGGGGGGGGGCAGAGGTTGCAGGCGGAAACATAGACGTCAGCAACCTAAGGGAGCCATGTGCAAATCGACCACGGATAACGTGGGTCACTGGCCCCAACTATGAACTGCGGCTTGTGATATTATGGTATCATACGTGAACAGCAGCTGTACCGTCCGTCGCACCGTGAGCTTCTACCGGTTGAGACCAAGCCCACATCTGCAGTGTCACGGTCGAAAGCCGGAAGAACAATGTTGTCTCGAGTCTTTCTTTCAACCGGACGAACACCAAGACTGATTTTTTCTAGCCGGGTCGTATATGTAGTACGACTCTCTAATATTGGATCTTCCATGAACGTAATTTGTTCTTTTGATTGTCTCTTTATCCACCTATTCATTCTCTCCTTTCCGAAGAGGGAGATTCTTATCTAATTTATGTTGATAAAATATGCGCATAATATTATATTTGTGAAATTTTCATGAGTTCAGGGACAAACAAGCAGTATGTTACCACCAAGGAGGATTGCGTTTGTGCACCCCCCTCCTATGCAGTTCGACTCCTTTTTTTTTTTCCCCCTCTCTTTTTTTTCCTGCTGAATTGTATGGATCCATGCCATTGCATCATAAATTGCAGGCGGCGTGGCCTCTCTTTCCTTATGAAAGGGAAAATGTAATAACAGACCTGAGGGTGCTCTGTAGGTACCGCACCGGCCACTCCTTTCAGTTACTGTGGCCCCACGTGCGATCATTGGGATACCTCCCACCATCTAATTCAGCACTCCAGACCTGAGGTCGTATCATAGCTGAGTTTGCAAGCTCGTCGAATAGTGAGTCCGTACGGCCCAATAAACATCGATTGGAGTTTATGCTGTGCCTTAGGTAAGGGGTGCTAGGTCAGACGAAATGGATAGGAGTATATGGTACTTTGGTAATAGGCCACATCAATTCGCCGAGATTATTCGATTGTGAGATTAAGGACTGCCACAGGAGGGTTTAACGGGGGCGAGTTGCGTTTTTCCAGGGACAATCACTGTCGGGAGTATACGTACGGATAAAACTCTCTGTTCTCTATCTATTCTCTATTATTTGTTTCACTCACACCAAACAGCTCAGGGTCACAGAACTATCCGATTAATTCAAAATCGAATGATACTCTGTGCCGAAAAGCTTGAATCTGGTATAGTCTATCCGCTATCAGCTATCAGCTAATGAATGCTTCAACGACAAGAGCTAAATAGACGGTTTCTAGGACCAGAATACTGCAAGGTTCAATTGAGGCCCCGTGCTCACCATCGTCCAACAAATTAGGAGAAGTATCATGACAGTTCAACGAAACATGCTAAAAATTTAAAAGCGATAGGTATTTCTACATCTCAGAGAAAAAGCTATTCATTGGGTTTAAGTATTTACGAAAGATATTGAATCCACACACCCGTCACCTTTCGACTCTCGGACTAGTAAGAAATAAGAGGGGGAATATTTTTTTTTGCATAACTTCTAAACTTCTAAACTCGACTGAGGGTGTATCATATGATGCAGGAAGTGAAAAGTTAGTGCTTGTGATGTCCTCCACCAAACCTGTGGTGGTGGTTGTGAAGACCACGCTTCATCCGATCTGGAGTAGGGGTTCCCCCACTGGGGACTGTGATTGTCACTGCGGGTGGGGTGAGCATCTCGACAACGGTGACAATGACAAGGTATGGGTCCGAGGTGGTTGTGGGATCGCAGGTGGTGGTGGTGGTGGTGGTGGCTGCGATCTCGACATCGTGCTTTTTGGGAGTTCCCGAAGGCGGGGGAGAGACTGAGGCCTTCGGCGCCTTCACGGGATGGGAAGACGAGGAAGTTGTGGTTGTCCCCTCAGTGTCCTTGGGTTTGGAAGGAGCTGGGGCCTGATTACCATCGCTGGATCCTTCGCCTGGACACCCATCCCTCTTTGCCGGTTCGGGGCCATCGCTCACGGGATTACATCCGGGCAGTTCCTTCAGTGGACCGACTACGTCCTCCTTTACGGTCTGCTTGATTGTGCATTGTTGCATTTCGTTCTCGGTGTACAAATCGAAAACTCCGCACTCATCGATCACACCGGATGGGGAGGTGCACACGTTGATAGCCTCCTGAAGAACCTTCTTATCCCAAGCATTCATGAAATCCCCATGATACCCACACCCGGTCGGGTCTCCGGTGGAGAATATGAAACGTCCCTTCTGCCCACTGAACTTGTCTACATCCCAGATGGTCTCAAAAAACAATGATACCACTCTGGTCTCAAATCCCTCCGGGCAATCGCCGTCGTCCATGAGAGATGGGTAGCGCATATGGTCGCGGTGATCCGGGGAGTCGAAATCTTTTCCGTTCCAGCATGATGGGAAGAATACCTCTGCGCGGAGTCCGTCCTTGCACGAGAGATCCTTGGGGATGGTCTTCATTCCCAACGCTGCCTGGGCGGGCAAGTGATAGTTGAGACAATTAAAACCGATGGCCTTCTGGCGAAGTGCGGCTTCCGTCATGTCCTGGACGGTCCAAAGAGACTTTTCAACATCCTTATAGGGAAAGTTTCGGAGCGTTGGGTCGCCGGCAATCATGCGGAAGCCGTCAGGGAAAGCTTTAACGTTCTCGCCACGGGGGAGGTAGTACCTATTTTGTTTTTTTTCAGGACCGCTATATTAGTCTGATGTTTGGAAGGTTGAGAGAGCACGGGTTACGATAAAACTTACACGAGCATGCCACCCGTCTGGTTCACGATATTGAATTTGCCAGCCTCGTCTTGGAAATACAAAACCGGAGTCCAGTACGCTGATCTATCCTGCTTCACCTGACAAGACGAACAGGTACTCTTCAGCAAATCCGACTCGACCGACGATTGACTAAACTCTTTCCCAAAGAAGTCAATAACAATCTAACCAAGAAAATGTGTGTAACATGTTTCACTCACTATTCCCTCCATGAATGGTATGCACATGTTGCCCGACCAGGCCGAAATTCGTAAGTGGATCAATCCGCTCGACAGTCAAACTCTGACGACATGGCAGACGCCAGAAAGCGCTCGCCTCCAGGGCGAAAAGGAACAAGAGCGCCAGCGAGTTTAACATTTTGAATGAGATGGCCGCGAAAAGAGAAAAAGAGAAAAAGAAAAGAAGAATCAGATTATCACCGGAAAATTGTTCCACAAATGCCTAAAGAAAAGAATGACTGAGCTCGCGGATGGTGGTAAAGAGTGAGAACGGGTTAAAGGAGTGAAAAGAAAAGAGGTTGTGTGAAATGAGCGGAAGGGGTGTAAGGCTATTGCACGAACCGGGAACGAAGCCAACCAGCCAACGATGGAGGGAGAGGAGCAAGGTGAAGGGCGGAGGAAAGAGGGGAGAGGGGAAGAGAAAGGCTTGCCCAGCATATATCATGAAGGGATGCGCTAAGAAATTTTAGCGTCTGGGATTTCCCGCACAAGGTCTCTCAGATCACTCTCCTATTTCATGAGTGCTTACCCCTTCCGCGCGGGTTTCAACCCGATCAGGTGTGGTTTAGTCCTGTTAAAACTAGCTCGGTATTTTAGATTACATGAGGTTTCCTGTCACTAGTTTCTGGAGGTGCGGTGCTCCTTCTAATGTTACTACTCGAGTACTGGGTCTTTAATATGTATGGTATCGTGACATTCTTTCCAACCAGACGGCGCGGGCTTGCAATAGAAATAATGCTTGACTGTACTGTACTACCTTAGCACAGCAAACAGTAGAGTAGCTTGCCGCATCCGGAACTCCGGTAGTGCGCTTGCCACAACAATACAACCCTCACCAAAAGTTAAGCCAAACAAGTTCCGGGAGACCGCAGAAGCAAACACAACCGCATCATTTCAATAATTTGTCTTTTCCGCCCGTCTTCTTCCCTACAAGTACTGTATGAGAGAGGGTCCCTGTCCCCGATGCATACCATCCAAACATTCCTTTCCATCTCCGTGTCATCTTCCCCGGGTTGTCTCTGACTCACAATTTTTCCCATTCAAGGGCGCTGCCGTGCTCGAGCCAGGGCGCCGGCAATTACGGTGCAATCATCCTTGACAGTCGTTGAAACACCCTTTATGTCATTATCCTCCTCCAAGACAACGTGAAAGGCCCTGAATTTCCGCGCAGAGTGGTTACTCGTACCTTAGGCGCCCGCAAGTGTTTCACCCAACTGGACCGATCGACCCTTAAGCGAGTCCATGTGGTCAGCCATACCGTCACGAAGGGCAGAGTTTAAATGATGAGCGAGAGAACCATGGTTCGAGTCACCGCAGGAGTTTCTTCGGCACGTACCGGTATTCCATTACCGGTATGATAGCACATTGTAATTTTGTCGAGATTTTTTGGGAAGGTGCTTGAGGGCTATCATATCTTTTTGCGGTTATGGCTGTTACGGCTTAAATACACGGCCCCTGGTCTTATAATGTCTCTACTTGGGAATGTGTCTGGTGTGGCACGGCGCTTGTCCGGGGAAGTACGGTAACCTGCTCTCGTATCATACCAGCACTGCACAGCCACCCCACCCTGTGATCCCATCTACCGTCCTGCAACTGGACTTAACCACCAGAAAAGCCTACTTGTAGAGCTAGGTTTGCTTCACCCGAGCATCATGAATTTACAGTAACCATACTGTATCATACTAGACAAACATTCCAATACAGGTGCAGTACAGTATCGCACGAGCAACTTTTTAACCAACACACACCTGCCCGTGCCCGATCTTTGCCGCCACAGCTTCCCTCCCGAAACGGCTCACCGGTAATGGAGGGAGATTCCACTCAACCCCCCAAACTATCGTGACCTTCCAGCCCCTGATATTAAACTCGAAATTCTCTTGGTCTCTTGACCCGCTCCTGAACCCTTGATTATCGACCGCATAACACTAGCACGGTACGGTACCCAGGTACAGTACTCGTACATGTCACAGGAACCCAATAGCACAAATTGGCACAGGGGTGTCTTTTTTTTGTTTTTTGTTTTTTCGCTTGCAGGCAGTGCGGTTGGCGCGAAACCATTCCTCTGCGAAATTACTGGGCAGATTATAGTGTGGTAGCGATTACGCAAGAGGGTTTTTCAAGGTTATTTGGCTGTCAGGGTGCTACTTGTACTATTACCGATAGTAGGGCTAAAGGCGTAGATCTTTAAAGCAATACGACTACTCGAGTGCGCACAGAGACTGAGGTGGCCATGCTTGAAAGTTTTGTCTAAAACATGACTTCACTTTGACGGCAGCTTTTTTTTGGGTCCTACCGGTCCATGTTTTTGAATTTACAATATCTTTCTTTTTGTTCTTGCTGTGTTTTTTTCTTCTTTCATGCCGTCGGATCCTTCCCGCATGCAAGGGTTGTGTCCTATGGAGTGCTTGTCATGAACCTTGGTCCATGTAATTGACCTTTGCGCGACCGTACCATGGAGAAGGGGGTAAAACCGTTTTTCTTGCTTCCGTTGCGCGGGCGGATCTCCGGCGGCAATGAGCCCAGAATATGTACAGTACTGTACTCAAGTGGCCGGTTTGAAGTCGCGTTTTTTTTTTTGGTGGGTCACCGCCGGACCAACAGCGCCTTCAATCCGGCGACTTGAGTACGGTATCCCCTATTTTTTTCTTCCGGACTTGCCCTTGTGTTGGATGAATAATTTCGAAGTATGAGAAATCTGATTCTGCCAGGGGATGATTTGCTGCTTGACCCTCACGGCTAGGAGCCAGGGTAATATTGGTCAGGACTCGGGCGGCCTAAGTACCCCTGGTCACAAGTATCTGAGGTATGTGGCATTGAAAACTCCGGTGACTTGCTATCAGTGGAAATCCCCGCATCAGCTCGCAATAGGCTTAGTCTGGAAAGTTAACGGAATTGCGAAAATTAGTTAAAGTGTTCCTCAGTTCGATTCTGGGCGCGTGAAAAGCACTTCCTGAGGAATAACCCAATGGCCGAAAAAAAAAAAAACCCCCAGTACAATAAAGTAGAATAATGAGGATGAGCTAATGATGCCCTTAACGGGCCCCCATCGGAATGAACCGACGCTTCCTGAAAACCTCATAACCCCACACTTCTGCGGTACAGTACTTGTGGAGCGCTGGCAATATACAATATGGTGGTGCTGTCTGCTCTGTAGCTTGGTATTGTACTGTACCGGTACAGGTATTTGAACAGGGCCGACGAACGAACCCCTTCCGACCACCGCTGGAAGTCAAAATAGGGACTTCCCCCACGGTGATAACCCTCGGTGAACCCGAGTTATAAAAGAATCGGGATGAGCTGGCAACCACAAATGGAAAGGGGTGGTAATAGACGCCGGGTATCTCCGTAGAAAAATAATAGAAACAAGGCGAGCCCCCCTCTAGACGTTGGCGGGAAAGAGTGGTGTCTGGGACCGCAGGCTGGGATCCTGAATATCACTCTAATTTATTACCTCTGGGCATGAATGCTCGGATACAGTGAGCGAGTCGAGGGCCACACCGAACCTCATCTACTCAGAGGCTTGGACTTCTGAGAGATTTTATTGCGACGGTAATTTACCGACAATGAATGTAGCGGGGTGAAAAACACAATCGTGGTAACATAGTCGAATCGACTCTGGGCTTGTTAATGCCAGTAATCTAACTTTGTCCAAAGGCTCAATTTGTACTCGAGTACACCTTGAGGGAGATAAGACCCCTCGTGGGGGGGGGAACTGCGTCTTGGTAACTTGCTGGAGAAGCTTGGGTGGTGTCGCGCTTGAACCTTCTGGCCCGATACCAATGAGGGAGACAGGGGGTTATCTTCTACAGGTGCTGTACGAGTGCTCTAGTACTGTACTCGGGTGTAAGGGTAAATCGGGCCCAGTTACACAAAGGGTCACCCCCGGTCAACAAGGTATCCTATACCGTGTTGGCAGGGATACAACATACTAGTATCATGTTGTCCTACACATATTCATTAATCCAAATTGGTGGAAAAATGTAGCAAAAAGGAACTCGAGAACAAAACCCAAACAATGTATGATATCGGAAACAACCTGAGATGAAAGGCTGAAGGTTATCACACTTCGAGATAATACTGGATAGAATTGGGTCCAAATTAGCCAGCATCTTAATATCCATCAATGAACTTGCCAAAGGATTGGCCTGTCTACTCTGTTTCTGTAGATTAATCATAGCTAATGATACATTATAGATTTATCAAAGGGCAAAGGAGAATGGTACCCCATTGAACAGTCACTGGTCTGGTCGGCCCTCAATCTTCAATACAGAGGAGAAGCAGCAATTGAAGGCCTTTATAATGCATCATTCAAGAACATGATAGCTGAGCTGAGAGGAGGTATATCTGAAGATGGGATATGTCTGCACTGCCCAGACTATCAAGAGCATGATGGAATTGATAGGCTATCATCACTGAGTCCCCTGTTGCAAGTTTGCCATCCACTCTACCAATTGCCCTTTTCACATTGCTTGGTATTGTGAGCACCTGAATTGGAACTATGAGGTCTGACTTGATGTTCTGTGGACTGATGAGTCCACCTTCTCTACTGCCAGCTTTAGAAACCATTCTTGGGTTACTAGAAAAGCAGATAAGGAGTTCTACCCCGATTGCATTAACCAAATATTCAAATCTGGGCACAAATCAAGGATGGTTTAGAGTGGATTTTATGGTATCCTATGCTCTGAATTAGTCTTTATTCCCAGCAAAGTGAAGGTTGACTCTGCCCTATATGTAAGGAATATTATGTATTCTCACCTTGTACCCTTTTGGTACTAGTGTTGTGAGAACTATGGATAAGTGATAGTGACAGAGGATAGTGCCCCAGAGTACAAAGGTTTCTCTGAAAGGTATGGCACTCTTAATAAGGTAGAAACCATGCAGGGGCTGGGCCAATCCCCAGATCTAAATCTTATTGAGCACTTATGGTTAGATATAAAGAATGAATTGGGGGAAACATGGGGCAGAATTGGTAATATATGTACTATAGAAGCTGCTCTAATCCCTGTTCAGAACGCAATTCCTAATGAAAAGCTTGAAGGCCTTATTAGAACCATGCCTCAGCACCTACAAGCTGTTATTGATGCTGATGGAAGGCCAACACAATATTGAGTTTTTTTATATTTTATTTGTATATAGCAACTAGACTTTGTACTTATAAGATATCACTTATAGGATATCTTTTTCAGGAAGTGGGATCGAATTTTTGCCACCATCAAAGTCTACTCAACAAGTGTCACTCAAATTTCCCAATCTGGCCTGGTTCACATATATTAGATATGTCTTTATTTGGAAGTGGACCTGACTTTTGTCTAGCTCCTAGTACTTGTACAGTCGTGTCTGGAAAGTCTTTGCACTTCTTGCCAAGCAATAGCACCACCACAACACCCAACTACAAAAGATTCAAAACAAAAGAAAAAAAAAAAGTAGAGAACTCAATTAAAGCAAAAATAATAGTATAGCTAGTTGATAATAGAAAAACATTATTACCATTTTATATGGCCTCGCTCTGCATCCAATACAACTTGCATTCTCTTAGGCATTCTATTTATCCAACTATCTAACTTCTCTTGTAAAATTAAATCCCACTCCTCCTTTGCTGCCTCAAATCATTCAGCAGCACCATGGGGCCTTCTTTCTAGTCTGGAGAATCACTTGGTAAGGGCTCTTTTGAGCAGTACTTGGGTGTTCTCAATAGTATTGAGATCTGGTGAGTTGAATAATTAAGGGAGTTTTTGGTAATAACAGTCTGGCTTTAATTTTCAATTTTCCTCCCCACCATGCTGTTAGGCGGTAGCCAACTCTAAGGACAAGCGAGTCTGGAATAAGGCACGATATGTGACAAAGTGATTGCTAGGAAGGCTCACTTGAAATGTCAGGATAGAAGTATTTTAAGAAGTGTATTGTATAATGAATATATTGATAAGATCTCCTCTCTATCACTGATGATTCTGTAAAAGTGTGGGAGGCACCTTGATATTTATATTCCACGTCTGGGTGTTCGCGGGCTATCTAAATTTCCCTTACTCTTCTAGTGCGAACTTCCTGGATCCTGGAAACCTTTACCCCACTTGACTCTAAATTCTTCGGACAGCAGGAAGGGTGTGCTCACCCCTCTCCTCGCATCGTTCTTACTATCCATAGTCACTCAAACCCTTTCGCTATGGCAAACCGTTACTAGTTCTTTCTCTGCATATGGAGTGATCAGCTCCAACGACAAACTTATCAATGCAGCTGGACATACTGCCTACCTGCGTCAACCCGCAGGAAACATGATCCTGACTTATCGCGCCAATGGCGTTTAGGCCTCGTTATTCTCAGGGTTGACCTTTCACACAGTAGGCCATCATTGGGGTCTACCTTGTCATGCCTCTGGGTGTGGGTGAATGGTAATCTCTTGAGCATCATTCTCTTATCAGGACTTTCCTCTGCATTCCTTTACCACCAGACTTGAAATTCGGTCTTACTGCCTACAAGGCAGCTGGGGACTTCGATTAGAGTAGCTGGCCTCCCCCTGGTTGGCATCCATCTGTTGGCACAGCTGAGTGATCTTTGCATGCATTTATTTCTACAACCAACTGACTAATTCAGTTCGTTCGTCCTTGTCAGGATAGCCGAGAGTCCTCTCTTGAAAACTCTATGAAAACCCTGCGGTCAGTGACCTTCAGTGGTAGCGTAAATGAGGGTTTTGTGCTGATATTGTATTGGTAGATATTAACTCATTCCCCAATACTCCGATAAGCACTGGGATTGAATACTTAACCTTTTGCCAATGATCACGTGACATGCCACTTACACTATGTTAGTTTGTTTTATATGTAACACATGCCCAGAGGCATTGTCTGCAGCTAGATAGATGTTGTCAGAGGTTCTATCCAGAGCTTTTCTAAAAGTGATAAGGTATAGCTGGTAGATTTCAGTTGTCTATTGATAGGAATTGAGACCAAGTCTGTCCTTTTTACTAGTCCTTTCCTCCTTCTCCCCCTTCTCTATAATAATCAATCCAGTTTTGCCATACTTCATAATTGTTGAATAGACCCTAATACTAGTCTTCCCAAACCAGAAGCTAGGCTTTAAATTTTTTTTCCAGCTTGTTACTAGATCTAACTCTTACTTTTCTGCCTGTTGGATTTAAATTATAAATAGTAGTGGCTTTATCTATAAAAACAATCCAATTCTATGCCTCTTTCTAGTTTCTCCTTCTGCTAGTAAACTTCTTTCCCTTTTCCTTTTCTCCTTTCCTCTAAAAAGGGTTTTTTCTCAGTATTAGAAGCTTAAAACTATGTTTTGAGATGATCTTATCAATAGTGGTCTTATCTAAATCAATATTCACTTTTTGGGTAATATTGCATAACAGTAAATGAGGCTTAGCATTGATAATAGGCTGCACTATCTTTCTTTTTGTATTGATAATCTTGGTTGGTCTTCTACTTTTTTTTATATTATAGGTATTTCTACCTCTAGCTTGTGCTCTTTTGATCATATAGTGAATAGTAGACTTGAATGTGCCTAAAGACCTGAAAATTTTATTATATCCCATATCTGCATATTTATACAAGGTATAAATTTGGTTATTCAAGTCTTCTCTAGCTCCGAGAGTATGTAGAGGAGTTATGGTAGAGGTTGTTGTGGTAATAGGGGGTTAACTAGTTGCACTTCAGAGGTATAAAGACTTGCTAAACATAACTATACTAGGAGTTGAACAAAAGTTAAGTATATTTCCAGATTGAAGAAAGTAATTATATAAAGATTAAGCTATATTAGAAAGTTTAAGTAATATCCAGTGATCAAAATTAGTGTAAGAAAAAAGTCAAATACACTTTTGTTATTCTTATAGTAATAAAAACTAAAAAAACAAAACTCAATATCTTGTTACTCTACTATTAGCATCAATAACTATTTGTAGCCATTCTGCTATGCTGTCAATGAGGCTTTCAAGCCTAGTTTTAGGAATTGCATTTCAGACTGCATTCAATACCGTTTTCAATATAGGGACATTAGTGAATATTTTCCATATCACTCCTAGTTTATTTTCCATATCCAATCATAGGACTTCAATCAGGTTTAGGTCTACTTGGCGATTCATAAAGTATTCGGATGGTTTTTTCCCTTGGCGCCAAGCCATTTAGGTGGCATGAGTGATTGGCCATGATGATAGAGAAATACAATATAGTTCAACTGTCAATATGAATAAACATGCGAAAAGTGAATGGTAAAGAAGAAGGAAAGTAAGGAGAGAAGCCTAATAGTATTTATAGGAGCCAGAGAAGAGAGAAATATATTCAGAAAAGAAAAAAAAAAAAAAGAAAAAAAAGGACTATGTAAATAGAAAATGACAATAAAGAAAAGTACTAGGCTTCATATCTATTGCCACCAGCCTGCTCAATAAATTGTGTCATGATTTTAGGAAGCTTAGAAATCTCCTGATTTATTTCATCAATCGTGATCTTTGCCCCCTCCTCGCAAAGAACTTCAGCCATAGCAGTAGGTGTAACCGGTACGGGTTAATAGGGTTTTATGTTTGGTTTCACAGTATCGTTTGATACTTGTATTGTTTCGTGTGCTATC
>PYWC01000029.1:1773206-1796966 GCA_003182015.1 Tuber magnatum | reverse complement strand
CTTTAAATACAGCATATCGCTTATTTCCAGTATGAGCGATATTGCAAAACAATGTGTGTATCAACCGATAGCACACGAAACAATACAAGTATCAAACGATACTGTGAAACCAAACATAAAACCCTAGTAACCCGTACCGGTTACATATCTACTACAACCAGAATGGCATTATGGCTCTGACTTCAAGTTAATCTAGTACTAAAGTCCATGGATATAAATTCTCAGGGTGTGTCAGGAACAGACACGGAGTGCAATATACTGAACGTAGTATGACATAAGGTATGCCTTCTCTGGCAAGTGTAGTAGTTCTTTACAAAGTGGCCTACATCCTAGTACATGCCCAGCCAGTAGAATTGGCAGGATACTGATTCATATATCTTGGCACTCCCCAGGTACTCAACAGTAGGACAGTCATGAGCTTTAAGAATCAAGTGTAACTGTAGGCTGTCATTGAGAGGAATATATAAATGGTTATGGAACAGCAGGCAGTTTCTGTCCTGCTGGTACTCTACAAGAGAGATAGGGTGGGAGTAGTGGTCATCTTGATCAAGTACCTTTAGGAGCTATTTTGGGAATGAGTTAGCATTATAGACTTCTGTCCTGAGATCCTCCAGGTAAGATACTACTATTGGGAGTATGATGCTCATCAACAAACCCATAGTATGGGGCTTCAATGCCACCTCTGTCTGGTATTTCTTTCATTGCTCTGCTTCCTCTTCTGCCAGCCCTTTTATTTGAGTCAATACATCTGCATTTCCATTCATCTTGCCAGATTAGTATTCAATGCTATAGTCAAATTGTGGCAGGAACTATGACCATCGGATGTGCTTGTAGTTGAAGAAGTATTTGGTTGTAACATGTTTCAGATTGGAGTGATCCATCAGAATCGTTACTTTTTAGCAGACGAGATAATATCTCTATTTTTTGAAGGTCTATACTACTTCTATAAGTTCATTCCTATACATGTTATAATTGCATTCTGTAGGGGCATAGTTTTTGAAGTAGAAGGCTATGTGGTGGAGGACTCCTTTATCATCACATTGAAATATAATACCTGCATAGATGAAGTCTAATGAATCTGTTTTGATGATCACTTCTTGAAAGAAGTCAGAATGGGCCAGGACAGGGGTAGTAGTAAAGGCTGCTTTGAGCTTTACGAAGGCCTGTTAGCATTTGGAGATTCAGATAAATGGTTGATCCTTCTTGATAAGTGCTGTAAGAGAGTGGGCAAGATGGGAACAGGTGTGAATGAAGCGATGATAAAAGTTGCTGAAATATAAGAATACATAGATATCTTGTACATGTTCAGGTCTAGGCCATGTGATGATCGTTTCCATCTTGGTGTTCTCCATGTAGATCCCATGGGTAGTAATGATAAATCATAGATATTGGACTTAGTTCACTTAGAACTTGTACTTCTGGAGTTTAACTTCCAACTCAGTATTAACCAAGGCCCATTAGCAAAAGTATAGGCTAGTGCTCTGACCACCTACAGCATCTGGCCTACAGGGTACAGAGAATATAAATTGCGACTCAGGATGCAATATTGGATCTTAGTGGCATTAGGGTGCAATCAAGTTGACACAGAATTCGCAAGGCACAACCAGGCGCAACACTTTGTTGTCAGGATGCAACTTAGCACAACACTACATTGTGCAGATGCAAACGGGACATGACGTCAAATCTGAGTCTTGTTGGAATATAAATGGAATTTGGACTAAATGCTCTGAAATCACAAGTTCCTGAAGGATCCCCCAATTCCTACTTTGTGATCTAGGTTATAATTGAATTTCTGAAGTATCGGTTGATAGTATAATTTATTAAAATACTAATATACATAGTAATACCCTCCTTAAACCCCCTCAGACTCTACCAGTAGCATAAATTGAAGCAAACTATCATGAAAGCAAAACCTCACCAGCAAAGACCACTTTTATAACAGGCTGTAACTCCACCAATATTGATGCCAAGTAGACGTCCTTTATACCGTTGCAAAGCTGGCATCGGGTAGATCTCTGCTGCGAACTATCAAGGGCTGCAGGGAAAGGACGCGCGAGGAATCTGGCATCAAAATTAGTATATAGTTAGAACCTTGCCAGCAAAGACTACTTTTATAATAGGCTGTAACTCTACTAATATTGATCCTAAGTAGATGTTCTTTAGGCCGTTGGAAAGCTGGTATTGAGTGAATCTATACTGGGAGGTATGGAGGGCTGCAGATAAAGGATACACAAGAAATTTAGCATTAAAGTCAATACATAGTCAGAATCTGTCCAGAACCTTACTGGGAAAAAGAATTCAAGTTGTGGTAAATTGATCTAGGCATACCTTATAAAATTCAAGATGAGAACAGAAATACTAGTTAGTTTTAGTAAAATCTATATGTATAGTAGGGTAGTTGTATGGTAGAGAGGTGTTTATAAGTACATTGTGGAGTTACTGTATAACAACACTAGTAGCCTCAGAGTTGAGGTGAGATTACAACAAAGTACTAGTACCGCAACCAGGCCATAGCTATCACGCCGATTCAGAGTGGAACATAAGTCCCTTTTCACATTTTCATTCATGAAGTGCCAAAAATAGAATCACCTTATCTGGGCAATTGAAATTAGATGCATGTGGCTTGCCTTAATAAGAACTATTTTGCTAGTGGCACTTAGGCAAAATCTCCTGAAGACACCAAGTGTGTGCAGGCTGTACTAGATGCACTTCTGTGAGAAGTGGTTATGGTACCTAGAGACAAGGCGCTGGTAAGGATCAAGGTAGAGGTGTGGGCATCGGAATAAGAAAGTACTATAGAGAATAACTCGAATGTGGGCTAGCTGTTGGTGGGGCATGAGTAAGATATGACGTCATATCAGAATACAATCAGGTGTGGCCTGGTAGCACTAGGTAGCCCAAGTGTTAGTGGAGGTTGCAACTGATATCAGAATGTACAGGATGCAGGGGATGCAGACTCAACATCATGTCTGTCAGGGTGCAGCAGCTTGAAATGACCCAGTCTACATGAGCTATAGTAGACTGAACCTATATCCATACAGGCAGCCCTGAGGCAGACTTGTAGGAACAGGAGGGCAAGCAAGGGTTTGACCCACGGAAGCTCAATGGTCTGGGTTCCATTATGAACAGTAAGGCATACATCCTGGGGAGGTGTCAGAATACCCAAGGGTTTGCTGAGGACATGTTACCCTACTTGGCTGTGTAACTGGGTCGGCAAAAGAGACAGAAGTCTCTTTCTACCATAGAAATAGACAGGGTAACAGGGTAAAGTTACCTTGACCTACAGAGGAGGCTACCCAATTCAGGGATCACAGTTACCCAGTCTAGAAACCTGAGTTAGCCTACCTGGCAATACGAAGTCACACAGGGAGTTCAGAGGAAATAACGGGAATGTTTGTTACATGAAGCCATGAATAATCCCTGAATCTGGGGTTTTAGGAGATGCTATTGGGCGAGCTACACAGCTTCAAAGAAGCTGTAAATTGGAGACATTATTCTTATGGTACCCCTCTGGCCCCGCCTTGAGGTCCGGATGTTATAGGGGAATGGTTGAGTAGTTGTGCACAGTCTAGTAAAGGGGAATATTTGTAGACCTGCTTAAAACACTGTAAGCATCGCTGCTATCTGGTCAACAGTAAGCTGTTTGCACGATATATAAGGGGGTATAGAGTAGAAGATGGAGTGCTTACTCCAAGTTGTGCAGAGTAATAGGGACCAAAACTGACGGAGTTAATGGGAGTTAACCGTAGGGGTCCTGAAGGTAGTCTCTGGTAGTACTGGAGTGATCAGGAGAGTTTTACACCTATCAAGCCCGAACGTATCCCCAATACTATAGGCTCTGTAAGGGAAGTATAGAGGCACTAAAAGCATTATTCCTACTGCAAGTAAGGTGGATCCAAGATAGTGGTCATGGGTAGCGCCCATTGGAGCACTATAGGGCCACCATGTCCTGCAGAAGACACGGGAAGTCGGGGAGCCATGAATAGTAGATTGATAAACTACTCACGGTAGCTTTCGGGCTCACATAGGGATCAATGGATATGGGAAGGGTGTCCTAGATAGTCTGGTTCATCAGGTGTCTTGACAGTTAGCCACTGGCAAGGCACTGATATGAAAAGGTTTTTCCTCCAGCAGGCAAAATGGTAATGCGCCGTAAAAACGATAACCCTATAAGGTGAACTCTGACTAGGGTGTGTCAACACATGCATGCCTGAAAGGTGTGCAAGGAGATGCGACAGACCACTGTTAGCGGAGAAGGATGTGCTCGAATAGTTGAAGTAAACTGATAGGGGAGTTTCTGGTATAAGATAAAAACTACTTGAAAGTTTATATGAGAACTCTTCTACTCCAACAATCAATCCTCTCGAGACCTTAATTGAGTGAAGCATTAGGCTTAACGATATTACGTTTTACCGTTTACTTTACTCTTACATTCGGGTGAACTTTGTTCATAAGTTTGAAGTTGTTCAGTGTGGTCGCAACCTTGGGATCTATCTTTCTAATGGTGTTCCCATTACACAGCTACACACCAGATGCATAGTTTTTTTTTGCTGATGCCTTCAGGACCGAGTGAACATGTTTGACATACTCTTCTTCAGTTTCAGGGTAGAGAAGGATATCATTAAGGTATGCTATACAGAAGCAGTCTAGGCCTAGGCATAGTGCCTTATTAATATAAGCCTAGAAGGTGGCAGGTGCATTGGTGAGGCCAAAGGGTATAATTTTGGATTTGTATAGGCCATACCATGTCTGGAAAGCAGTTTTCTATTCTTTCTCCTTCTTCATGCCTATCAGATTATAGGCTTTACAGATATCCAACTTGGTAAGCATTTTGGCTTTGGCAATGTCTATGAAGATTTCTATAAGAAGTGGTAATATGTAATGGGGGCACCCGTAGGAAGATAAATCCCAAGGTTGCAACCGCATCGAACGACTTCAAACTTATCACCAAAAGTTCACACAGGTGTAAGAGTAAAGTAAATAGTGAAACTTAATATCGTTAGGCCTGGCGCTTCACTCAATTAAGTTCTCGAGAGGATTGATTGTTGGAGTAGGAGAGTTCTTGCATAGACTTTCAAGTAGTTTTTATCTTATGCCAGAAACTCCCCTATCAGTTCACTCCAACTATTCCAGCACACCCTTTTCTGCCAAGGGCGGTCCGACACATCTCCTAGCACACCCTTTAGGCATGCATATGTCGACACAGTCTAGTTGGCATTTACCTTATGCGGTTATCCTTTCTGCGGTGCATCTTGATTTTGCCTGCCAGAGAGAAACCCTCTTCATATCAGTGCCTTGCCAGTGGCTAACAGTCAAGACACCTGATGAACTAGACTATCTATGACACCCTTCCCATATGCATTGATCTCTACATGACTCCGGAAGCTACTGTGAGCGGTTTAGCTATCTACTATTTACAATTCTCAGGCTTCCGGTGTCTTCCGCAGGATACGGTGGTCCGGGAGTAATCCAATAGGTGCTACCCATGACCACTACCTCAGACCTATCTTGCCTGTGGTAGAAATCATGGTTTGAGTGTCTCTGCACTTCCCTTTCAGAGACTATAGTATTGGGGACACGTTCAGGCTTGTTAGGTGTAAATCATTCCCGGTCGCCTTGGCATAACTGGGGATCACCTTTGGGACCCCCACAGTTAACTCCCATTCAATCTGTTGGTTTTGGTCCGTTTTACTCCAAACAACTTGGAGGATGTACTCCACCCTCTACCCTATGCCCCCTTATATACCCTGCGAACAGCGTACCTTCAACCGTACGGCAGCGACATATACAGTTTTGCAAGCAGGTCTCCCAAGACCCCTCTTTACTAGACTGCACACAACTACATATCGGTTTCCCTATGATGTCTGGGCCTCAAGGCAGGCCTGGAGGGGCATGTTAGGAATAATGTCTCCAATTTACAGCTTCTTCGGGGCTGCGTAGCTCGTCCAATAGCATCTCCCGGAACTCCAGATTCTAGTATTAAGTATGGCTTCGCGTGACAAACAATCCCGTGATTTTTCCCGATCTCCCCACAGGACTTCATATTGAACGGTAGGGTAACTCAGGATCTTAGATAGGGTAACCCTAACCCCATGGTAGGGTAACCTGATCCTGATGGTAGGGTGACCTTATCTGGTGGACAAGATGACTTTACCCTGTTTCTCTGTCTACTCCATCACCAGAGATAACGTATTTTACCCAGTAATGGGTCACCCCCCAGTAATGGGTCACCCTATAAAATTTCGGCACTGAGATAAAAAGTGAAATTCCACAACCACCATTTCAGCTAAGCTTATGAAAGTTATGACAGCTATAGAATAAGAGCATACAATGATTATCAGAAAAGAACAGAACCTTTTAAAAAGAAATGGATATGGAATCCAACAGAGTGATATTTTATGAGAAAATTCTAGTTCTCAGTTCAGGCTGAGGGACCTGCTTCCCCACTCGTGGAATAATTGATTGAACGCCTGGGATATCTGTAGGGACGGCTGGTGCTAGCACTCGAAGTTACGGATTTCGATTTCGGTACCTATTGATTGTGAGCAAAGGTTTTGAAAATCTCACACATATTGGACAAAATATACATACAGCTGGTTCTTCCTCTCCAGCACTTGATTCATCCTCTGTACTCTCTGAATCGATTGGGGTATCAGATTTCCCTGCAGGTATCTTGATCTTCTTCCTTGATACCCCTTGTCTCTTACCCTTGGCTCTCTTAAGTCTTCCTGCTTCAAGCCTAGCTTGCTTGTTGAGATCATCTCTTTCCCGCTTCTTGTACAATTCACCAAGAATCTTTGTATGAAGAAGAAGCCCCCCTTTGATTTGACAGCGGTCTGGCTTACTTGGCTTGATAGACTCAAGTTGTTTGATTGTTGCTTTATCGAGAATTGACTGTGTTTGGGCTTTATCAGCAACTTCAATTGCTTGGTTAAGTAAGACAGTGGCCTCTCCAGCATCTTCAAGTTCAGCAGCCTTTTTTCTAATCTCATCAACCTCTCGAGCTCTGCCATTTCTTCCTCCTAGGGGGCGAAGTCCTGAATATCTAGCTGAGAGAGGAATAGCTGGAGTGGCATTCAGTTGCAGATTGGGATTCTGTAACACATGTTGACGATTGAAGGGGATCATTCCACTTGAATGCCATGCTGACGCCACATTGTGAGCTGTCATAGCCTTCTGTCTAGCTCGTTGCAGCATTGGATAGAAGTCCCCTTTCCGCATCTTCCAAAATGGCCCATGGTTGCGTTGGAAGTCCTCCAGCTCTTGCTTGTAATAGTTTCCCAAGGGGGAAAACAAACCAATATCTAAAGGCTGCAGGATGTGAGTGGTATGAGCTGGAAGACAGAGAAGGTGGATGTTGTTGGCAATAGCATGCTCAATGAATGCAATGTTATTAACATGGGAGCTGTGACCATCGAGCACAAGGATCCGGTGATCAATTATGCCATTGGCCGGACGTGAGCGTGGTTCAAATACTTGCTCTAACCAGTCTAAGGCAATTTCTGATGAGGTGTATCCAGCCTTAGAGTAGGTGAAGAAGGCGTCATTGTCGATCTCGTAGTTGATATTTGAATGGTGGCCCATCAGGTGTGCTGTGGAAGAGTGAATAACAAGAGGGGCCAATATCCTTCCATCTCCTGCAACTGCTTCAATCACTGTAACCCAGTCTCTCTTCCCATCCTGCATGATCTTGGGATTTCGTCTCCCTGTATGGCAAAGAACAGTTCTACCAGCTCCCAGTCCCATCGCAAACCCTTTCTCATCTGTGTTCCAAATATTCTCAGGAAGAACATGATATCGGCTCTTCAATTGATAGAATCTTTCCAAATGTGTTTGGAGAATTGAAACATCAGTAGCAAGAGCTCTTTGCTTGTCGATACTCTTTCCAACCTTGGCTTGAATACCTGGATGTCTCTGGACGAAGCGATCAACCCACCCTTTTCCAATTTCAGCAACTCTCCCTTTAGCTTTCAAGATTTCATACACCATTTGTAATACATGTCTTCGGCGAAGAGGAATGCCACGATCATCGTAATCTTGAATTCTGTGAATAATAACCTTCTCCTCAAGGTGGCTGAGCAACTGCTGGCTCTCGTGTGCGATCTTTCGGGGTGTGGTGGTGCCTTTAAGTCGGTTCTGAAGTGTGGTATTCGAAACCCCGAATGTTTGAGCTAAGTAGCGTATCGAGAGATCAGGATCTTTGGTTTTGGTGCAAATGGCGGCCTCCAGGCGATTCTCCATATCAGGTTTCTTAACAGGCATTGGTGCTGGGTTGTTTTTTGATGAAATTTGATGTCAAAAGGATGATAGTTGTATGTTACAATTAAGTGTACTAGATGTATAAAAAATGCCATATCTTTAAAACTCTTGCTCAGCCTCAATTCTCACCCTAACCTTCTATAACCTTTAGGGTTTATAGCTAATAACCCATACTACAAGGGTGAAAAATACTAGTCTTTTTGCATAAGTGGTTCTATCGCTGTCTTACAATTTCATACATATTCATGATATCTCACTTGCACCATTTACTGCTCTGAAAATTAAATTAAATTTCTAAAAACCGGCAGGATTATTCTAACGTCTATAAACAATTATTCTTTTGAATTTGAATACGATCCTATTAGTATTACTCTCTGGAATTACAAATTTGTTAAATATGAGTGGAGTGAACAAGTGATCCATTACTGGGGGGTGACCCATTACTGGGTAAAATACGTTAGACACTTGTAACCTTTCTCCAGTTACCTAGCCTAGCAGAGTAAGTGCCCCTTCAGAGGTCCCTAAGTACGCTGACATTGCTCCTGGATGTAGCCAAGTACCTAAGTACCTTGCCAGTCATTTCTGTTCATGTCCGAGCATGGGCTATCTGGTCTTTGTGGGTCCTGTGCTTACTTGCTCACTGGTTCCTACCAGTCAGCCACATGGCTGTCTGTATGGGTGTAGGTTCAGGCTGCCATGGCTCATATATGCTAGGCCCTTACATAATGGCTCACAGTCCTTTATAGTACCTATAGTAAGTTCTCAATAGTCTACCTACAATTAAAATGATTTATTCTTCTTTTGTATAAAGAGAATAGGACAGGCCACTATTGAGGTAAAGGGGTAGATAAAGTCATTCTCTAGACTTTTATCAAGCTAGCTCTACAATGCCTCTAGCTGCGGGGAAGACAGATTATATAGTAACTCAAAAGGAGGTATGCAGTTTGGTTTTAGAGGGATAGGGTAATTGATAGGTCAGTATGGAGGTAACTGGTTCTGTTTTTTTTTCTGAAAACAGAGGTATAATGTTGTAGTACTCTGATGGGATAATGCTATTAACTTCTTGTTCTTCGAGTACTTTGTGGCTCAGAGCCCACTAGATGGTATATACAGCTACTAGACAAAGGTCTTGGTGATGCTGAGTCAGTGATTACTCAGCTATCTACAAAAGTGAAGTGCGTAGATATCAGTTAATATGACACCAAAATGCCATCCAAGAAGAAGTCAGTTTCGTACCACAAGCCCAAGACGGCTCGGAGAGAGATGTCAGATGTGGAAAAAGGCATGATAATTGCCTTTTTTCATATCTTTGAAAAGATATTGGTTGTTGCAACACTTGTCAATCGCCCCTAGTCTGCTCTCTGCAATTTTCTCACCTGAGTATATGTTCACGGCCACATTGACAATGCACCCCATTACGAAAGGCCTATTATCCTCAGCCAGAGGGAGTGCCATGCTATCATCCACGCAGCCACAAAGGATCAGAGCATGACATGATTGGAACTCTGTAATCGTCATGCTCCCCATGTCTCAATCCGTATGATTGACCAGGTTCTGCATAAAGCCAACATTAAAAAATGGCTTGCCCAAACCCACCCTCGGTTGACTGCTGCTCACGCTCAGAAAAGATTAGCATGGGCAGTCACTCAGAAAAATTGGATGGCAGAAGACTTTGAGGGTATACTCTACAGTGATGAGTGTACTATTAGAAAGTCTGACAACCTAGCCCAGAAATGGGTTTTTCACATGCTGGAAGAGAAGTGGCTTGCCAATTGCATCAAGCCTTGGGGGAACACCAATCAGATCGGCTTCTTAGTGTGGAGATGCTTTTGGTGTGGTTACCGGGGTCCCTTGATGCCTACCCTAGAGAGCAAAGTAGACTGTTGGGTCTACATTCCTCTCTTGGATAGGCACCTTCCACTGCTTATGCAGGATATTGTAAGAGAGGTTGGGGACCCCTTATTCTAGTAAGATAACACCTGGGTTCATATAGCCAAGGACACCCGCAAGTGGTTCGCTGATAATGGGATTGACCTTGAAGATCACCCACCTCTATCGCCCAATCTTAACCCCATCGAGCACTCGTGGGTTGAGCTCAAGCGACGCCTCTACTTCCAATACCCTGACATCTTGGATACACGAAGGGGCCACGATAGGATCTGAGAATGTCTGGCAGAAGTCCTACTACTCATGTGGAAAACCATTCCCTATTCCTTTTTTGAGAAGCTCTGGCGCTCCATGCCTTTTTAGGTTGCAGCAGTTATTGATGCTAGAGGCTGGTATACAAGATACTAGCTCCGTGAATCTTTGATCTTTCCTTTTCTCTTCTTAGTTCTCATATTTATCTTTTAATTTGTAATTTTTACTATTTCATCCCATGCTTTTCTTCATTGTTTCAGGGCATCCAAAGGGGGGGGGCATTAAGTAATTTGGAGCGGCACAGATTGTCTCACATTGGGCCTTACCAAGACTTTTGTCTAGTGGCTGTACTTTGATAAAGTGGGAAATGTCCTCCTCCACTTCCCAGATTCCTAATATGTTAGGAGTGCAGTTCTCAAGGCAATAATCTGATTCAAAGGTAATGATATTTGTAACCAGTACAGGTACTAGGTTATGTTTTATATTTAGTATCATAGTATCATTTGATACTTCTATTGTTTCGTATAGTATCATTTGATACATACAATATTTTATGTTCAGTTTTATAGAATCAGTTGATACTTATATTGTTTTGTGTGCTATTACTTGATATGTACAAAGTTTTATAAAATTGCTCATACTGGTTATCAGTGATAAGTTGTATTTAAAAACCACTGATTTTTGCAATGGAAACAGCAGACTTCAACTGATAGTATTTCTAAATATACTTAGTTAAATGGTTACTTCTTTGATTCTCTACTACACCCTCTCGAAGACTCATTTAGTAAGTAGCACCCAACTCTTATTGATCAAGTGGCCATCTGCTACTATTGTACTGATACATGACTAGCAGCCTGGTATGAATACATTACAAGATTGCTCGGGAACTAGAGAGTCATATTATGTTATTTCAGGCAGGAAATACCAAGGGTTAACTGGTATCTAACTAGTTTGGTGATGAATGCTGGTCGCACTCCTGGGGGGTTGTTAAGCTTTAGTTCTATCTGAGTCAGGTAGGTAATTGTACCAGAAATGATTGGCATTATCTTGATCACTACTAGTTGGATAGTTTCTTTTAGTTTATACAGCGGCAGGTGGTGGTAGAGAGTGGACCTTTATCTATGAATGTATAGCTAGTTGCTCTAGAGTCAATGAAAATATGGAAAGAGATTATGTTTCGATTCCCTATAATCTCACAGGCAATTACCAGGTAGTTATTTTCATAACAGGGGTACCCGTAGGAAGATGGATCCCAAGGTTGCGACCGCACCAAACAACTTCAAACTTATCGCCAAAAGTTCACACAGATGTAAGAGTAAAGTAGACGGTAAAACTCAATATCGTTAAGCCTGACACTTCACTCAATTGAGGTCTCGAGAGAATTGATTGTTGGAGTAGGAGAGTTCTTGCATAGATGTTCAGGTAGTTTTATCTTATGCCAGAAACTCCCCCATCAGTTTACTCCAACTATTCGAGCACACCCTTCTCCGCTAAGGGCGGTCCGACACGTCTCCTGACACCCCCTTCGGGCATGTATGTGTCGACCCGCTCTAGTCGGCGTTCACCATATGTGCATATCGTTTCTGCGGCGCATTTCCATTCTGCCCGCCGGAGTGAAAACCTCTGCGCATCGGGGACTTGCCAGTGGCTAACTGTCAAGACCCCTTGCTGAACTAGACTATCTATGACACCCTTCCCATGCGCGTTGATTTCTTCTTGACGCCGGAAGCTACCGTGAGCGGTTTATTTATCTACTATTTACGAGTCACGGGCTTCCGGTGTCTTCCGCAGGATACGGTGGTCCAGGAGTGATCCAATGGGCGCTACCCATGACCACTACCTCGGATACACCTTACCTGCGGTAGGAATCATGCTTTTAGTGTCTCTGCACTTCCCTCTCAGAGCCTATGGCGTTGGGGACATCCTTGGGCGTGGTAGGTGCAAAACGTTCCCAGTCGTCCCGGCACCACCCGGGACTACCTTCGGGACCCCCACGGTTAACTCCCGTTAACTCCGTCAGTTTTGGTCCGTTTTACTCCGAACAACTTGGAGGAGGTACTCCACCTTCCACCCTATGCCCCCTTATATATCCTGCGAACAGCTTACGGTCGACCGGACGGCAGCAACGTATACGGTGTTGCAAGCGGGTCTGCAAAGATCCTCCTTTGCTAGACTGCACACAACTACGCAACCGTTTGCCCATGACGTCCGGGCCTCAAGGCGGGGCCGGAGGGGCATGATAGGAATAATGTCTTCAATTTACAGCTTCTTCGTAGCTGCGTAGCTCGCCCAATAGCATCTCCCGGAACCCCAGATTCCAGTATTATGCATGGTTTCGTGTGACAAACATTCCAGTCATTTTTCCCAAACTCCCTGAGGGACTTCGTATTGGCAGGTAGGGTAACTCAGGCCCTTGAACAGGGTAATCCAAGCCTCAAGGCAGGGTAACCCTGTTCTGAGGGTAGGGTAATCTTGTCCGGTGGACAAGTGGATTTTCTCCTGTTACCCTATCTATCCCACTTCCGGGGATAGACACACTCGGCCTTTCTCTAGTTACCCAGCCTAGCTGTGTATTGGCCCTTCATAGGTCCCTAAGTACGCTGACACCAACCTTGGGCGTAGCCATGTACCTAAATACTTGTGTCCACTAAGTCTGCTCATCTCGGAGCCCGGGCCATCGGGTCTCCGTAGGTCAAGTACTCACTTGCCTGCCGGTTCCTACCAGTTCGCCTCCGGGCTACCTGTATGGGTGTAGGTTCCGGCTGCCATAGCTCACGTATGCTGGGTCGTTACATCACTCCCCTCTTCTCTACGGTCCGTCCCGGACCGTTTAGCGTCGTCTTTTCTTTCCACGACTCGATTCCCCCAAGACCCGATGGTCCCTGGGCTTGGACGGATATCTTTGGTGGAAATCTAGCATGGCCTGTAAGCCTGTCCCTTCTAGCATCTCATAGGGCTCCCACGAGTTCTCCTCAGCTCCATAGCCTTCCCATGAAACCAGGTACTGGACAAAGCGCGACGGAAACTTCGCCTTTGTTCCACCATACCAGCGACTGTCCACAACAGCTTCGATGACGTAACTGGGCTCATTGTCCACGAGCTCTGGGGTAGGGATCTCCTTGATCCTACCCGATTCCGGATCCTCGCGATAGGGTTCCAGCAGCGTGACATTGAAAACCGGGTGGATGCTCCATCGGGTGGGCAATTGGAGTTCGTATGCTCGGGTACCCACCCGACGTTTGACCACGAAAGGGCCAAACATCCGGTGGTCCAGCTTCTCCATGGGACGCTTGGTGCGGATGTTCTTCCGGTTCAACATCACGCGGTCCGCTTTCTTAGCCCGCCCAGCAGCCACATCTTCCAAGGTAACATAGTCCGGGGATGGCAGCCGTTTCTGGTCATGCCATTTCCGCTGCCTTTCCTGTGCCCGTTTAATCGTTTCTCGAATCTGTTGCCAGGTTCCTTCCCATTCCTTAACCAAGAGTTCACTACTTGGGTGTATCCCTTGGTTGTCAGACACAACACCCGACCAGTTTGTTCGTGGGTTGAACCCATAGTTGATCTCAAATGGTGACAACCTGGTGGATTCTGATGTTGAGGTGTTATACGCATACTCCGCAAGGGGTAGCAGCGAGACCCAGTCATCCTGTTGATAGGAGCAGTAACTACGCAGGTACTGCTCCAGTGTCTGATTAACCCTCTCGGTTTGCCCATCAGTCTCTGGGTGGAATGCAGTCGAAACGTTTAGTTTCACTTGCAGCAAGTGCATCAGACTCATCCAGAACTTGGATGTGAATCGGCTATCTCGGTCGGAGATGATTGACTCTGGCAGTCCATGAAGGCGCCAAACCTCCTTCAGGAATATCAAGGCAAGCTCCTTGATAGGTACCTCAGTGGTCAGGGGTATGAAATGGGCCATTTTCGAAAACCTGTCTACTATGACCCAGATCTTGGTATACCCTTCGGACTCTGGCAGCGCGACAATGAAATCCATTGAAATTGCTGTCCAAGGCCGCATAGGAACATCGATAGGTTCCAGCAGCCCGAACTTCTTGTGCCTGATGGATTTATTTCTTTGGCATGCATCACATGTCCGCACATAGTCAGTGATGTGCTCATCCATCTTAGGCCAGTAGAAGTTAGCCCTCACCCTGCCAATGGTTTTGTAAGTCCCGAAGTGTCCCGCGATTCGGGAGTCATGTTCTGCCTTCATGATTGTCTGCTTCAGATTCTGACCCTTGGGAACATACCACCTGTTCTTGTACAGGAGTAAGCCCTTTTCCGTCGTGAAATGTCGGTCGACCTCTTTGTCACCTGCAGCTGTTGCCTTCAGGATCCTTAAGTACTCCTGGTCTTCGCTTATCGCTACCCGCAACTGATCCAAAAAGGACGACTTGAGCCGAAATCCCTGGCACACTTGCAACACCTGTGGTCGCAAGATGTCCCGTTCCTGGCTCCCGACCCACTGTCCGGGGCGAAAAAACGACTGTGGCGGAAAATCACTCCCCCCTTCAGGGCGGTAGTCCCTACGCCGCGACAAAGCATCCGCCTTCTCATTCAACCGTCCTTCTCGGTAAACCACCTTGAAGTTAAATGGTTGCAGGAATTCAGCCCAGCGGTGCTGCCTTCGGTTAAGGACCTTGGTACTATTAAAGTACTCCAAGTTCTTATGATCCGTATAGATCACCAATTGGTCCGTTACTGAGCGCAGCAGATGATCCCATTCCTTGAATGCCGCCACGATGGCAGTCATTTCCTTATCATGGACATCATAATTGATCTCTGCTGGGTGAAACTTCCTACTATGGTAGGCCACCGGATGCCATCTCTCATCCTCACATAACTGGGAGAGAACGGCTCCTAATGCAAAGTCACTAGCGTCGGTTTCTAGCCGTGTTGGCCGTTCAGGGTCAAAATGTGCTAGGATAGGTTTGGACGTGAACGCTTCCTTTAAATGATTGAAGGCCTGCTCACATGCAGGTGTCCATTCCCATCGGACATCCTTCTTTGTCAAGTCCGTGAGGGGTTTCGCTATCTTGCTGAACCCTTCTATGAACCGACGATAGAAGTTGGCAAAGCCCATAAAGCTTTGAACGTCGACGACGCATGTCGGAGGTGCCCAGTCTTTGATTGTCTGCACCTTTTCCGACAACATAGAGATCCCCATATCGGAGATCCTATATCCGAGGAATTCAACCTCCCGTTGGTGGAAACTGGACTTCTTCATACTTACACATAGTCTAGCTTTCCGCAATTTCTCCATTACACGCCTTACCATCGCGACGTGCTCTTCCATAGTTTCGGAGTAGATCAGGATGTCATCCATATACGCGATGACTCCTTCATCCATGAGATCTCGAAAGACCTCATTTATCATGCTCTGGAAAGTTGCCGGGGCATTACATAACCCAAACGGCATGACCGTGTATTCATACAGTCCATATCTGCACCGGAAGGCCGTCTTCCATTCCTCACCTTCTGCCATCCTCAGAAGATAGTAGCCGTTTTTCAAGTCCAACTTAGTGAACACAACGGCTTTTCCTAACCTATCTCGCAGTTCATTCATCAGCGGTAGAGGGTACTTGCTCTTCACCGTGATTTTGTTCAGCCCTCGGTAATCTATTACCAGTCTTAATGTACCATCTGGTTTTGGCACAAAGAGGATAGGGGCTGCTGCTGAGGAACTGGATCGCCGTAGCTTCCCCGTTCGCAGCATGTCATTGAGATATTCCCGGAGTGCCTTAAGCTCCTTTTCCGATAACGGATAGATAGGCCCAAACGGAGGTTGAGTCCCGGGTAGCAACTCGATCGTGTGGTCATACTTTGAGTGCTCCGGCAAGGCCTCAATCCGTTCTTGACTGAAGATGTCCCCGTAGTCCTTATACTCAGGGAGTAGCTTGACAGTAATGTCAGCACCTTCCTCATCGGAGAATTGTACAATTCCCAACAGGTACACATTACTAGGGTCTTCAGCTAGCAACTCTTCATCGGTCATGAACACTAACCGCCCCTGCTCTGCCAGGCAATTAGCCTTGCAGAAATCTGAGCGCCAGGTTAGTGATCCTGTCTTCCAATCTATGTCGGGATTATGGTCCTTCAACCAAGACATAGGTAGGTACCCGTCCACCTTGGTGTCGGGCATGTCCGCGACTTCAAACCGCATTTCGTTATGGTGGTCGCCTATTCTCATGTCCAATGATTTGGTATAGTGCAGACCTGACCCCGGAATGTGATTACCGCTTGCGTCGCTTATCGGCACATGTACCTTTCGTCGTACACATGGTGCCTGCGTTTGTTTAACCCATCGGCTACTAAGCACTGGCCCAGTAGCTCCACTGTCGAGTAGCAGGAGCGCCTCAGCGCTTACCTGTCTAGCTCCAATCTTCCAGTCTAGCCTTACCCTCAGGTGGATAGACTTGGTATGGCGAGGCAAGTTATCACGCTTCTGCCTCTTCACTTGTCTTAGGGACTTAGTCATCTTGGCTTACTAATTCTGATCTCTTGCCTTTCGACACAAGAGCGGCCACAACGGGTCGGTAAACGTTAAGGGATTGGGAATCGTTTTATCAATAGCTAGGGTGTTTACTATCACGCCAGCATGATTTCGGGTACTAAACCCTCCTCAGGTAAACTTGATCATAGTATCATTTATTCAATCAAGTCCAGCCTGAACTAATCCCGCTTGTACTAACCATAACAAATTTTCCCGAGGTGGGTAGAGGTCCGCTCTTGGACCGGTTCCAAGCGAAGCAACCTTGCTTCCCCAATGTCGAGCGTCTCCGCGAGCGAGATCTCTCCCAGCCTCAACCGAAAATAATACCCTATGACTTGTCCGTCCCAGTAAAGAAATCCTGAAAGAAATACAAATAACTAGAACAAAGGAAATAACCTGAAAACCCACAAAGGAGAGATCACCCTGTCCACCGCATACGGCCTTCAACATCTATCTGCCCACACCACCTGGGTGTAGTCAGCATCAGGGTCGTTCATGCAGTAGAGGGGTACTTACCCATCCCAGAAGCCACTTCCGGGGCTCCTTTTCATCCATCCCGCAGGGGTCTATGGATACAGGTTATTAAGGTTCTACCTTACACAGAATGGGGTCTTACCTATTCTGAGCCGTCAGTATCAACCTCCATAATCTGAGGTGATGCCTGTCGGACTTCAAGTATCTTTGACGAGGTAGCCGGAGGTGGCGCTTCAATGCGCTTTAGTCGCTTGTCCGTACCTGAGGGCTCGCTTACCGGGGCTGACCGTTTCAACCCACGAGCCTGTTTGGACGAACTAACGACTGGGGACGTCGCGGTGCACTTTCTCCAAAAGTGACCCGTTTGTCCACACTTGGTGCACTGGTTGTGCTTTCTCCGACGTTCGGTCAAAGTCGACGGGATTTCCTTATGCGCCAGGGCATACTCAGAAGTCCCCGGCTTTGCCTGTTTCCCCGCATTGAAATTAGTAGGTTTGGCAGACCGCTGGTTCTGTCTGCCCGAACCTTTATCCTTCTTTTTAAACCTTCCGGAAGTTGAGGACCTATCCTCCTTCTTGTCCGTTGGTTGAGACCGTTGGACAGGGTGGATAACTCGGTTGCTGAACCGGGTGTTGTCTTCCAGTGTGTGTCCAACCTTCCGAAGAAGATCAAGGTAGTCGTTCAAGTCGGTGGGATGGGGCTCCTTCAGTGCCCACGCGTTCCTCACTTCTTGAGTAATGCCCGACCGTACCTTATCTCGTACCTGCACAGGGTCTGTATAGCTAAGCTTATACATATAGTCAATTATCTTGTCCAGGTACTCATCGATGTGATGTGGCTTCATCACTAGGTCTCGCCACTCAAGGAGGGATCGGTCTCGTTCCGCTTGGTCACCGCCGAAACTCCGTTCAAGCCGTTCCCGGAATCCTTTCCACGTTCTTAACGGGTTACTGTTATTAACTGGAACTCCGGTACGCTTGGCTGCCTCCTTATTGATGTGGGAGTGCAGCCCAAGATACCATGTTCGGGCAGTATCTTCTAGAAGGGGGATCACCAGGTTTACCTTGTCCATATCGGTCAACCTGCACCCAGCAAAGTACTCGAACTTAACCTCTACCAGCGTCAAGAAGCTGGCGAGTTCGGTGACCTTTCCCTTAAACGCCGGAATGCCGCTCAGCTTTTCCGGCTTCTTCTGCCGTTGTCTAGATGATGGTCGTGCAGCCGCCCTGCTCCGTAGTTCCCTTGACAGCTTCTTAGCACGGCGGTCCCACCGTCGTTTCTTCTCGTCGCTCCAGTCATCCTTGCGAGCGCCGAGAAAAGGGGTCAAGTCGGGGAGAGAATCGGCATCATCATCATCCGAGCTATCATGGTCAGAGTCCCCAGGATCTCCACCTGCTCCCGTAGTACCACCGACAGGTGGTCCATTTCCACCTCCACTACCCCCGGTATTTCCACCTGGGGTCTCTCGGGGTCTATCATACCCATCAAACCTTTCCTCCTGGCCATCCTGATTCCCATCCTCGGGGGGGTTAGCCCCTGATGGTACTGATGCCGGTGGTGGAACAGGTCGTTGCCCACTCTCAGGAGTTGGGTTCGGAGCCGCCTGAGTCATCGCCAGAAACGACTGAAGCTCTGGACAACTCAAAGGTTGCATTGGGGGCCCCGCGTGTCTCCATGACCCACAGTACCCACATGTTGGTCGTCCGTCTCCCTCCTTCTGTCTTCTTCGGTGCCTTACCGGGGTCCGTGGTCCCTTCCTGCACCCGTACGTGTGGTAATGAATCCACCCCATACGGGTTTCTTCCGATTTGCAGCCCGACAGACAGTACTCGTCTTGGCTGTCCGACTCACCACTAGTGATCGTGGGGAGGATGGAGGGAAGAGTTGGTTTTGAGGGGGCAGAGGGAATCACGGGTGCCCAAGGAACGGAACGAGCGGGTGTCCCAGGTCCGGGGATCGGAGTCCCTCGTGATGGAGCCATGGGTGCTCGCTCTTCCTGGCGCCTGACCTGTTCAAAGAATCCAGGTGAAGCCGCACGCAGCGGTCGGTACCCTGGGGTAGCCGATACTGTTGGCGGGAAAGCTGCGACAGGGAAGGTATCAGGAGGGGGCAATGAAACTGGTAAAGGTGTGGGTCTTGGGGCAGCAATAGGAGGTACGGGAGTTGCAACCGACGGTGTTGCAGGGGGGTTAATGGGAGCGGGGGTCGGCCGAGGAGTAGGGTCAGGTGTATCTGGTGCTGTGATACCCTTTGGCTTGGACGTCCTTTTCTTAACCCGACGCCCATCGGTTGGTCCAATCGCCGGACTTCCTGAACGACTGCGGGCGATCGAGGAGGGGACAGACAGCGAGCCTGTTGATGCTCTTGTGAAGGACGAGGTATAACTGTATCCTTCCCCCTTGAGGCTTTCCAACATCCGTATGCCCACGGGGCTTAGGTACGCCCTCCACTGTTCATCCCGGGCTCTCATAGCCAGTTCCATCCCGAAGTTCTCCAGCTTCGTGTGGACAAGTGGGAGTGGGGGCGCCGCCTCTATCATCAGTACGTCATTCTCAGCATCAATACTATAACCTCCCGCGAAGGCCCTTTCCAGCGCTGCCATACGATCCTTCAATGCCTTCTGGTCTCTTAACATTCGCAGGTATGCCTCCTGCTGTACCTTCATCCATTCCACCGCTGCCGTAGTAATCTGTTTACGGAACACCTGCTGCTGCTGGGCATTCCAGTTCTTCAGTTCCCGCTTCGCATCCTCAATCGACTTGGATACCTCCCGGACGATGTAAGGTTCGACGAACTCGCGGGAGAACTCGCTAAAGGGTACTCCTTGCGGTGGAGGAGGGAGCATGTTGTGGACGAGGGCGGCGTCTTGGAAGAACGAAAGCGCCGCAGCGCGAGGGTCTGTAATCATAAGATCAACACATTCATCAGGTAGTTGAATAGGGGCGGCCTCCAGGAGCAATTGGTGACCGTCCCATTCAATACCGCGGACGTCCGCGAACACCGAAGCACGAAATGTGTTGGCGGAGTTCTCGTCAAGGTCAAGGTCTGAATCCGAGTTGGATTCCATTCTAGGTCGACGTTCGATACTAGCCATTGCGCTTTCCACCCTGGGCTACTTGTTCGAGACAAGGTTACCAGTATTCACGCAAGGTCAGTGCCGAAGGTCGAAAAACAATTAATCAGGAGAGGAGTTAAGCGAGGAGCTCGCTTAACGATATACTGTAACGGGGGCACTCCTAGGAAGATGGATCCCAAGGTTGCGACCGCACCAAACAACTTCAAACTTATCGCCAAAAGTTCACACAGATGTAAGAGTAAAGTAGACGGTAAAACTTAATATCGTTAAGCCTGACGCTTCACTCAATTAAGGTCTCGAGAGGATTGATTGTTGGAGTAGGAGAGTTCTCGCATAGACTTTCAGGTAGTTTTATCTTATGCCAGAAACTCCCCCATCAGTTTACTCCAACTATTCGAGCACACCCTTCTCCGCTAAGGGCGGTCCGACACGTCTCCTGACACCCCCTTCGGGCATGTATGTGTCGACCCGCTCTAGTCGGCGTTCACCATATGTGCATATCGTTTCTGCGGCGCATTTCCATTCTGCCCGCCGGAGTGAAAACCTCTGCGCATCGGGGACTTGCCAGTGGCTAACTGTCAAGACCCCTTGCTGAACTAGACTATCTATGACACCCTTCCCATGCGCGTTGATTTCTTCTTGACGCCGGAAGCTACCGTGAGCGGTTTATCTATCTACTATTTACGAGTCTCGGGCTTCCGGTGTCTTCCGCAGGGTACGGTGGTCCAGGAGTGATCCAATGGGCGCTACCCACGACCACTACCTCGGATACACCTTACCTGCGGTAGGAATCATGCTTTTAGTGTCTCTGCACTTCCCTCTCAGAGCCTATGGCGTTGGGGACATCCTTGGGCGTGGTAGGTGCAAAACGTTCCCAGTCGTCCCGGCACCACCCGGGACTACCTTCGGGACCCCCACGGTTAACTCCCGTTAACTCCGTCAGTTTTGGTCCGTTTTACTCCGAACAACTTGGAGGAGGTACTCCACCTTCCACCCTATGCCCCCTTATATATCCTGCGAACAGCTTACGGTCGACCGGACGGCAGCAACGTATACGGTGTTGCAAGCAGGTCTCCAAAGATCCTCCTTTGCTAGACTGCACACAACTACGCAACCGTTTGCCCATGACGTCCGGGCCTCAAGGCGGGGCCGGAGGGGCATGATAGGAATAATGTCTAGTCGCCCTAGTCCGTAGTTCCCTTGACAGCTTCTTAGCACGGCGGTCCCACCGTCGTTTCTTCTCGTCGCTCCAGTCATCCTTGCGAGCGCCGAGAAAAGGGGTCAAGTCGGGGAGAGAATCGGCATCATCATCATCCGAGCTATCATGGTCAGAGTCCCCAGGATCTCCACCTGCTCCCGTAGTACCACCGACAGGTGGTCCATTTCCACCTCCACTACCCCCGGTATTTCCACCTGGGGTTTCGCGGGGCCTATCATACCCATCAAACCTTTCCTCCTGGCCATCCTGATTCCCATCCTCGGGGGGGTTAGCCCCTGATGGTACTGATGCCGGTGGTGGAACAGGTCATTGCCCACTCTCAGGAGTTGGGTTCGGAGCCGCCTGAGTTGTCGCCAGAAACGACTGAAGCTCTGGACAACTCAAAGGTTGCATTGGGGGCCCCGCGTGTCTCCATGACCCACAGTACCCACATGTTGGTCGTCCGTCTCCCTCCTTCTGTCTTCTTCGGTGCCTTACCGGGGTCCGTGGTCCCTTCCTGCACCCGTACGTGTGGTAATGAATCCACCCCATACGGGTTTCTTCCGATTTGCAGCCCGACAGACAGTACTCGTCTTGGCTGTCCGACTCACCACTAGTGATCGTGGGGAGGATGGAGGGAAGAGTTGGTTTTGAGGGGGCAGAGGGAATCACGGGTGCCCAAGGAACGGAACGAGCAGGTGTCCCAGGTCCGGGGATCGGAGTCCCTCGTGATGGAGCCATGGGGGCTCGCTCTTCCTGGCGCCTTACCTGTTCAAAGAATCCAGGTCAAGCCGCACGCAGCGGCCGGTACCCTGGGGTAGCCGATACTGCTGGCGGGAAAGCTGTGACAGGGAAGGTATCAGGAGCGGGCAACGAAACTGGTAGAGGTGTGGGTCTTGGGGCGGCGATGGAAGGTATAGGAGTTGCAACTGAAGGTGTTACGGGAGGGATGATAGGAGAAGGGGTCGGTCGAGGTGTAGGGTCAGGCGTATCTGGTGCCGTAATGCCCTTCGGCTTAGAGGTCCTCTTTCTTATTCGACGTCCATCCGTTGGCCCGACTGTAGGGCTGCCCGACCGACTGCGGGCAATTGAGGGGAGGACCGACAGGGAGCCGGTAGATGCTCTTGAGAAGGAACGGGTATAGCTATAGCCGTCACCTTTCAGGCTTTGCAACATTCGTATTCCGATTGGGCTCAAATACGCCCTCCATTGCTCGTCTCTGGCTCTCATAGCCAATTCCATGCCGAAGTTCTCGGGCTTGGTATGGACGAGCGGAAGCACGGGCGCTGCCTCTAACATCAGTACGTCATTCGCCGCATCAATACTATACCTGCCCTGGAAGGCCTTTTCCAAAGCTGTCATCCGAGTCTTCAATACTTGCTGATCTCTTATCATCCGCAGGTATGGCTCGTGCGGGACTTTCATCTATTCCACCGCTGCCATTGTGATCTGTGTTCGGACCACCTGCTGCTGCTGGTTGTTCCAGTTCTTCAGTTCCCGCTTTGCTTCCTCAATCGACTTGGCTACTTCCCGGACGATGTAAGGTGCGACGAATTCGCGGGAGAACTCGCTAAAGGGAACTCTGTACGGCGGGGGAGGGAGCATGTTATGGACTAGGGTAGGGGGTTGAAAAAATGAGAGCGCCGTAGCGCGAGGGTCTGTAATCAGGAGGTCTAGACATTCAGCAGGTAGCTGAATAGGAGCGGACTCCAAGAGCAACTGGTGGCCATCCCAGTCGATACCGCGAACATCCGCCAAAACCGACGCACGAAACGTGTTGGCGGTGTTCTTGTCAAGGTCAAGGTCTGAATCCGCGTTGGATTCCATGCTGGGTCGAAGTTCGGTACTTGCCATTGCGCTTTCCACCCTGGGCTCCTTGTTCCAGATAAGGGTACCAGTATTCACGCAAGTTCAGTGCCAAAGGTGGGAAACAATTCATCAGGAGAGGAGTTAAGCGAGGAGCTCGCGTAACGATATACTGTAACGGGGGCACCCCTAGGAAGATGGATCCCAAGTTTGCGACCGCACCAAACAACTTCAAACTTATCGCCAAAAGTTCACACAGATGTAAGAGTAAAGTAGACGGTAAAACTTAATATCGTTAAGCCTGACGCTTCACTC
>PYWC01000029.1:1689545-1715800 GCA_003182015.1 Tuber magnatum | reverse complement strand
CTAAGTCTGCTCATCTCGGAGCCCGGGCCATCGGGTCTCCGTAGGTCAAGTACTCACTTGCCTGCCGGTTCCTACCAGTTCGCCTCCGGGCTACCTGTATGGGTGTAGGTTCCGGCTGCCATAGCTCACGTATGCTGGGTCATTACATCCACAGATCCCCTCCCCCAATTTTTTAATCTCTCAACTAAGACCTGATTTGCTAACTGTTTTATAGATATTTGATGATCCTCACTCCATCAATAGGAAGTGGGAGACCAACTATACTGAAGAAGTAGTGAACTACCTCTGTCCACTCAGTTGAAAAGTGTTCCCATACTTCATGAACTGCCCATGTTAAGGCTATTCTACTCCATTCTATCATACTTCTAGTAAATCTTCTACCCTTCTCCAAAGCCTTTTCTTTCTCATCTTCTACTACTTTCAACTACTGATTTCTTATATCCTATTGAGAAAAAAAAAGATAAGTTTTTACCTCTTCCTCTTTTTGAAAGCACAGTTACTAACCTTAAGTATATCCTTAAAAGAACAGTTGGTGGACATATCAGGAGTCTGTACAAGTCCTGTACAACTTCCAGGTATTACACTTGATGTAATATCGTAAGCTACAAAGGTATTCAAAATCTTTTATGTTCTATACTTGGAAAAAAGGTCTATTACAAGCAGAGTTAGCTAACCTTAAAGAACAGGAACTAATTGCTCATTAAGCCACTCAAGCATATTGCTTGAGTTGATATAGGCAGTTGGATCAAATTTTACAACAACTTGATTGTGGTATCATGCTTGCTCTAGGCCCATTGATAGGCCTGTTTCTAGCCCATGAAAGAACAGTAGAGACTTAATATGTAGAACTCTATCTGCAAAAATCATAAGTTGCAAAGTCCCTTGTCTTTTATTCTAGCCTGAACAGCTAGCCTGTATCTAAATAGTTTTATTACTAGTCTGATTGTAGGTTTAGTCTTCAAAATATTCAAATAAAATAGGCATTAGGTCTATGTTAAAGGTATTGTGTAACTGGTAATGATCAATTTGGAAAGCAGTAAGTGGCTTATTTCTCATAATATTATCTGGGCAAATTTAGGAGTTGTAGTGATTAAACTGCAGCCAACTAACTATTATATTAGCAAAGTCAGTAGGTAGCTGACTTGCTTTATTTGTAGCAAAGTGGAAGCTAATTTTGTACCATGACAAATACTAGCAAAACCAGCTGTTTGAGAAGATAAAGGCAGGTGAGGTATCCTCTGTACTCAGATAGTATTCATAAAAAAGCTCTTTGCTAACTCTGTAAAACCAACCATATTGAACTAGTCTTCCCAATACACTTTGTTCCTGAAATCCTTCCAATAATTCTCTTTCCATCTCAGGCCACATCCTTCCCCTTACTCCTCTAGTTGTTCTCTCCTAATTCTCTTTCATAGTTACAAACTTTCTATCCTCTTCCTCCTTCCTCCAGTATAACAAATTTTTTGCCAGAATCTTAAATCTTCAGTCAACCTCTATTCTTGTTAGCTTGCATACCTTGGTTGAGCTAAGTGGTATCTTTGTTTCAATTCAATAAGAGAGAAGACATAACTTAAAGGTAACTATGTAGGAGTAATCTGGGTTTTCTACCTTTCTTTCTAGGGCTCTTAAGTATTAGGTAAGTGGCTTCCTCTTTGGTCCTGGTTTTTGTTTTATACCAGCATAGAATCACTTAGTAGGTAGTGGAGAGAGGTTGGATTGAACGTGTATATAGCCATAGTGTTGGAATAGCATGAGAGTACCAGCTTCTGGTTTGTAAAATAAAAATAAAAATTGTTATATAAAGAATACTTGTATTTAGAAATTGAATACGTAGTAGTATTTGTTTACATTTTGGTCATGAGTCATGATACTATAGAGTTTAGGTAAGGTTCAAATGTTTTTGATTTGTAAGAATATTTTACCTTAAAGACATTTTCAAGATATGAGCACTAGTTTCATACCTTATTCCAACCCCTTAGCACATGTTCAACTATTCGAGTTTTTATGGTAGCTGGGATTTCTTGAGGCGGCGTCACCGTAGGAAATCGAATAATTACACTATACACTGTCTCATTGAGTTCTCTCCTCTGGCCACGGTCGGGTGCTTTTTGTTTTTATATGCCTCTCACTGGAGCTAAGTATCTCACTCCCACCGTTTCACTGCTTGGGACGGGGTAAGAAATTTTCGACGGGGTAATAGCCGGTTCCTCTCCTATTTCGCTTCACTCATAGTCAGAAAAAGCAAGTGTGATGCCAGCCTCTTTTTTTTATGTGGTAATATAATAGTTATATGATAGTTCATATAACCTAAAATCTTTTTGCAAGTAGTTACCTGATAAGTCAGATTCATATTCATCATTTATTTCCATAGATTCTATTGTGAGAAATACTGGTTTTGTAGGCTTTAATTAGGATTATATCTATTATGCACCATTCTTCTAGAATGTTGTCTACATAATCAGTATTTCTCTCCTATGATACTCCGGTGATTAGTCATAAACTGTCACCCCACAAAAAAAAAAGTCCCGTCACACTTGCCTTTCCCGACTATGAGCGAAGCGAAATAGGAGGGGAACCAGCTATTAGCGCGCGGTTTGACCGTTTGCACTTCTAGGGTATATAATGCCCTTGTTGACGGAAGGAAGCCAAGTCCTGGGGGATATGTTTGGACTACGGTACTGCTTTGGGTGTGGTATTTGGAGCTTGGGTGAGGCGCAGGTATGATATAGGAGTAGGTTCCATGGTGGATTTTTCTGCGCATGAAATAATAAGAACGGGGGCGGGTATAGTTTCGTTCCTGTCAGACAGCAGTGCTTGGCGGATTGCATGGACATAAAAGAAGAAAATTTTGCCGTTTATGTTTTCTTTGGTCTATGGAGTACTGGTACTGGTATATACA
Source organism: Tuber magnatum (assembly GCA_003182015.1). Taxonomy (NCBI): domain Eukaryota; kingdom Fungi; phylum Ascomycota; class Pezizomycetes; order Pezizales; family Tuberaceae; genus Tuber; species Tuber magnatum. The sequence goes on along the minus strand of PYWC01000029.1, from coordinate 1,712,901 downwards.
CTCTTTTGGGACCAAATTACCTATGGTGCACTACTCTGCGGTACTGTACTCGAGTACGAGGCACAGTTTGGTGGCATATTTAGTCTTTTGTCCTGCATTTCTCGCCAAAAAAATTGGTTTTCGAAGGGTTACAGCACAACCAAACGTTATTCAGTCACAGATATTTTCCGGTCGGTGGGGTTTTTGGCTGTTGTATCGGAGATATCAAGATCTGGGAAAGTTGGAGTTTGGAGCCTGTGTGAAATTAGAAGTATGATTGTTGCCTTTTATGTTTGAGCTGGTGCGGTATCCAGTGTAGGATCATGGTGCTTAAAACTAATTTCCAGGCTTTCTGCACGGGTGATTCCCGTCCACCGATAGCGTAACTAGTAGAATATAGATTCTCGGCTACTTAAGCATTTGTTTTTGGTTAGAATTCATGAGGGGGTTGGCACAGTAAGCTTGAGTTGCTCTTCAACCTTTTCACCATTTTAGTGTGGCTTTGGTTTGTTGCGACGAGGTAAGTTTAAATTGGCGATAGGCGATTAACAATGAGTTATGTGCAAGAACTCCCGATGGTATTTAACCTTATGCGCCCTATCGGGCTTCTAGGACGTGGATCTAGGGAGGACCAGGCTGCTACGGTATCCGGGGGGGGAACTATCCCTTCAGCCGTCCCGGTTTTCACACACTTTTAGTGATTTTAGCGAGTACGGAATGTGGTCCTCTATTGCCTGTTTAGGTGAGATGGTGGGAACCACTATCGGAAATCTCACCACCCCTCTCATCACCAAGACAGTGCATGCTTTGGCTTACTGCTGTAGTTCTCATTACTTCTCAGTGTGCTTGTGGTAATGGGCATCCTGAAGTGTGCACGCCCGAGAAGTTCTAGTACCAACCAACAGTATTGCTTAATAATGACAGAGGTGGCAAGAAATTTTTAAGGTTCCCGTAGTCCGAGATACCGGTAGCGCTGTGCTCGAAAACGGACGAAGGGATAGCATTTTAAAAGCCCCCACAACCACCCGAAGCGTGTTGACCACAGACAAAGTAATACGGATTTCATCATTCCCACTGTCTTGATGTCATACAGTATCATAGATTACCTCAAATATCATACCAAAACTCTTTCATAAACCCTACTAGGAGCCTAACCCAGCCCTCTCTGAAATACCTGTAGAGCGATTTTTTTTTTTCTTGGCTCTCCCTCTGGTTCTCTATAAATACAGCCTCTCTCCCCCACCAAATCCCCTTCTTTCCTTTCCATGGAATTTGCATCACTGTTGCGGAGGGGCTCTGGGACTGTGACGGCAGCTGGAGCTCCTGCCCGCCGGGAGCGTCCCGGCTCCCACGAGCAGTATTTACCGTTGCTCGAGAGCACGGTAACACGCCTCAAATGGAGGGTGCCTGACAGGAAGGATACTTTAGACCAGGTTGTGATATGGGTTTTTTTTTTGGCTATCATCCGTCCAACATGGGTTGGCTAACCAGCGGATGGCTCGTGGGACCCCAGCGTGGTTGACACCTTGACGTGGTGCTGGGGCTTTGAAACTAAGATCAACCTTTGTAGACTTGTAGAAGCATGTTTCGATTGTTTTCAGAGATTTGGTCTGGGAGATAGCTCCATGGGAAGTAGAGTTTGGTCGGTGGAGTTTCCTCTAATATAATATGATAGGTGAAATATACTCGGCTGTTAGAGTGTTATGGTGATTAGATAAGAGATAAAGAGAATTGATTAGCCTGCCCAAGAGGAGTTGATTCACCAGTGCAAATTAGGCTTTCGTACTGTGCTTCCCTGGTCCGTCCCTTCTGCTCATTCGTCCCTGATCGTCACTCACCCTGATGATAACTTGTTAGAAGCCTATAGCCTACATATCTTTCGCATTGATCCGAAGTGTGACTCGCCGTAGGGGATCTAGTAATATTGGAAACGCTGTAAGTGCCACCACCCTTTCGCTTCTATTCAGATTGGGGAGTTATCCTTTGCTCCACCATGGAAACTTTTCAGACCAGCACCTCAAGCTCTGCAAGGTCTCGAAGTACTGCTGGCAGGTCTAGCACATAAATGGTACAACAATGAGAGCGGGTTGGGTGCCAAACCGCATTCGGAACAGTATAAGAGAAATGCTACAAAAATACGTATCATACCAAGGAAGAGAAAGCTTAGGATATCATAATACACGCCCTGAGTGCCTCCCATCGCCACCGCCGCAGGAGACTAAAAGCCGAATTCCTACACTCAATCTATCGCATGATGATGCACCGCTACAGTACCCTTATGGCTTGTCTGGATGCAGACCAAAGCTTGGAAATGAGCTGGGGTATGATACTAGTAAGGATTTTCAAAGTTAAAAAAAAATTGTGGAAAAACCGATACTTTCTTTAGTTTACTTTGCCGTTTCATGCAAACTTGTCACATACAAAAACAGTTGACTTGCCATCACTTTGCCTTACCAGATGATACTATTTTGGGGGGTATGTACGGAGGTTAAGAGAGCCCTAACTACCACGGAATTTTGTTAATAGGCCCTACCGGGACTCGGAAGTGGTACTGTACATGAAGTGAAATGAAGAATCATAAAAAATCGAGGAAAGATATTAAAAGACTACAACCCACACCTAAAGTAATTATCTTCTGTCTCTATTAAAGGTCGCCCACTCCTGAGACTTTGTTGGTGAATATTAAGGTTTTTTGGTATCCATAAGATATGTAATAAGCTGCGCACTTTATCTCGGTGCGTTCAAATATGTTAGGGAAAAAGGCGGGGGTTATTGGCTGACCCAATAAAGTAACCTCAGGCAACTCCCGGTATTTGTCACTGGAAAATAATCTTTTTTGTCTTTGGGGGCCCCATGGGAACCGAGTGATACCCTGTGTAGTGTGTCTGGGTCTGATAGAGCGGAATCCATGGAGCGTGGTATCATAGCTCACTGGTCATGATACAAGAGTGTGCGTGTGTAAGACATACCCTCAGCAAGTCCTTCGCCATACCCATGTTTAAATTTCCGGTGAGGGGCGAGTGGTGGGGAGGAGTAAGAACCTCGATAGGATGTGTGCTCACTTTCCATGAGACGCCACTAGGATTTGCTCATCTCACATCGGGCCCACCCCGGAGGTTTTATCATCGACTAGCAAGGAAGGCAATGATCCTAAAACACCATATCTAATGTGGTGAGCCAGGTCCCCAATATTGGAGTCTAGACAGGGAATTCGGACCACAAAGTTTGTTGGTGTATCGTACTAGTAGATGGTGTGGTGGTAGTAGAGTGAGAGGACTCAACTTGTACTCGGGGGGTGCGTTAAGTCGGGCGACACCCATATAAGGTAACTAGGGTTTCTACCCATACAAACGCGTTTTGCACCAATTTTTTTGTATGAGGAAAAAAGTCGGGCGACACCCAGAATAGGCAATAAACCAAGACTTTTTGTGGCACCGCGCCCGACTTACCCTCACCCCCGAGTACAAGTACTGTCTTTGGAAAAAGTCTAGGAAGGGTAGGGAAGGTAGGGTAGGTATTGTTGTAAAATTCGTTATCCTGTTTATTATTCTAAACCAATGTAAAGACAAGAGTATGTACAAATTATGATAACACCATCCCGATCCCTCCATAGACCGCCAAACGTATCACCTCATGTTCCCGTCCCTCCGCGCACACCCGTGATAGTAAGAACCTTTCCCTTAACAATCCACAACACTCCCGGAATTACCGCAATCAGACGCGGTGCAATAGCTAGCTACCTCAGGCTCGAACGGAAGTTAACCGTAGCACCCAGAATTCGAAAATACCACTTATTCATGGCAGACAAGATACTAGGGTACTAAAGGAGGAGGTGAGCACCCTGTGGATACTTTACCTTTTCCTGTGCCGGGTTCATTTAGATGGAGGTATTTGGGAAGTTACTACAAGTTGGGATATACCGATAAAGTATTGAACTAGGAAGAGAGTCAGACGCAGAAGTAAATTATCTCGCATGTGAATTCTACTTGGGCCCTCACTGCAGAATTTTCCCCAAATCAAAAACTCTAGATTCAGCACAAAAAAGGGAATACTATACTATTAGGAATATCTCCTACCATTGGGCTCCAGTTGAGACTTTCAGATTTTGAATTTTTTTTGTTGCTCTGCCGATCCGCCCCCCAAGCCCAATATGCCACTGCCTAAGAGTTGCGAAAGCGCTCGGTCAGGGTATAATACAACGTCCAAGAGTTCATGACCGTGTCGGCATCGGTCAAGTTGTCCCCGCGTAATCCGAACCATACGGTATTTTGATGTTGGACTCCCTCACGGCACTTTAAAGATGACAGAGCGCGACCGCGCAGTTCAAGCACACCATTCTCCCTAATATCCTTATTAATCCGGGAGCTTGCCACACAACATTCCCTCTCCAGACATCACTTGCATACCCAACTTCATATGATATCACTCGGTATCTATATTTAAACTAGTTAGAAGATGCAGGGTGTGCTGTATTGATAAGCGGGGGCTGTGGGGATTTTCCCTCGCCTCCTTATCTTAGACCACGGCCTTTCCAGGGGACGGGAATTCCCACCCTACGGCTTGAGAAGCCAAGCCCGGAGCACCCGGGGTCTACAGGACATAAGGGCTCTTGGGATTACCGGCCGGTTGATTGATTTGGCCTGCAGCGCGGCAGCGGAGTTCTGGGTGGGCTGGATGGACCGGATGGATGGTGAGTCCACCAAAAGGCTTTCCAAGCTCTTAGCGATACGTGGTTCACTCATTAGGGGACCAGGGTGACTTGAAGTTCTTGGCGACAAGCGACCCGCACGAACTTTAAGAGTTCGGAGTTTCTTAGCAAGCCTAACTTACCAACCATTTCTATAGCATTCTATCTATCTATATGGTATGATATATCTCTATTTCTGGGACTGTAGCACTCCCGGTGACCTTATAAGGGGACGGAGGGTAACCAAGGGTCACATCTCTGGGACCGACAATACAACTATTTCACTTGAGCATCTCAGAACCTCCCTCGCAGCGTTAGATCCCGGCCCGGTTATAATAATAATAGACGATATGGATTTTCCCTAGTCTAAGAGCAACTCTGGTTTAGGACTCCTTGAGTATTAGTCAAACTTGCGAAGCCAAAAGGTTGATGCGTGCCCGATCCTACGACTCCACTCTTAGCAACACTTAACTTCCAACCGATCGGCCATGAATGCTGTATGGAGCTCTGGGTCGAGGAGCCCTGGACCACCGCGATTGATACAAATCTATAGAGAGCCACTCTCCCGGAAGAAGTTAGCTATGATATTTGAAACCCTGAATTCTAGTACGGTGCGAAGCCCCTCGCCCTGCTAGGTGTTGTACGAGCACAGTACTTGCGATCCCCTGGAATTGCCGGTATGAATATACCCCGGAGTGTTACTTTTACACACACACACCGAGCCGATTCCTGGAATTATACATTTGAATTGAGAAATTTGATGTTTATACTACGGGTCTCAAGGCTTCCTTTACCGAGGATTTTCCTAGGCTCTGGGTATGATACCATAGTGAATCAGTTCACTCGCCAAGCTGGATCCGTGTCCCAGGGGTGAGGGCCCTAGAGTGGATCCCCTCACCTCGCTTCGTCGTCATGATCGATGGCCGCTCCAGATATAGTCTTCTATGATATGGTTCCGGAAGACTAAACTATGTACCAACTTTCTGACAAAAAAAGTGACAATTCTTTTGTGACACCAAGTGTAACACATCCAAAAGAGCAGCCCTAGCCCCTCCACAATCATGAAATTACTCAAGAGATAGAAATATGAGTGAGAAACGATGTTTGAAGTCCCTAGAATTGGTAAATAGAGCCTTATTAAGCATATTTAAAGATTTATCCTCTAGGAGCTATGATGATGACCCATCTTCTTTCTGACACCTCCCAAATCACCGAATTCATCCTTTCTTAAACACCTTGATTAACAAAATCTCCATTCACCAATTCCGAAACCCCATCAGCCTCCCCTTAAGCAATATCTTCACTCCAAGGTAAGCTTCTCATTAATAAGTTTCAGTAGAACTTAGGAAATTAACGATATCTGACCAAATTAATACAGTGAACAAGAAAATACAAATCTATGGAGGCAAACCAGTAAGCAGAGAAAAAGCGAGCTGCCACCAGGGAGCATGTTCACAGGTTTCATGAAAGGACCAATCCTAAGGTGTTTGGTCCTGTTCAGGCATCAGTCTCTGGCCAGGAACGTATATGGCAGTGTTGTATATGGAAAAGGCAGTGTAAAGGCCCTGAAGAACTCAATTGTCCCACTTCCAAAGTGCCAGCTGGAGCAAGACCAAGGAATTTATCTTATTTACGAATACGAAGATACTGTCAACACATTCATGAAATGTCAGGCATTGTGAAGCCTGATCCACTTAGTGGCCATGAGCGATCTCGACGCTGGTATGCTAAAAAGCAGCAGATTCAAATTCAGGCCAGACGTCTTTAACGAGAAGCAGGTCCCTCTCGTGCCGAGGTAAGTCTTCTTCTTTCTTGGATTAAGCATCTTTACTAATATATAATTTAGGCAATACTAAGGGCAAAAGGCCTATTTGGATTGGCCAAATCTCTCAGGAAAAGCTTTGGACTTTAAACGAGAGATTCTGGAGCAAGCCTTGCAGATATTGAAGGTCCAAGTACGTCCAGGGATTCAAAGGAAACAAGGAGGCATAATGGGACTCCAACTTGATTGGAATATCCAGCTGTATACTTTTATCAAGTTACAGTTAAAGGAGAAGAGAGACTGGGAGGTGGCAGAGTTGAAACGACTTCCAACTGATCCTATTACCAAGAGGAGGAGTCGTAAGGAGCTGGCACTACTAGTAGCGAATGCAGGTGGATGGGCTACTCCTGTAATGACCAGGATTCAACAACAGGAGGTTACTTATATACGCAGCAGGAAGCTACCAGCTCCAAAGCAAGAAAAACATATCAAGGTAGTCAGTTGGCTGACAGATGAGAGTACTGTACTGGCTATTAGAGAGTACATCTCTCTTGCTGGAGAATGTAGGAACTTATTTATTGATAGTTTTGAATGATATGAGAAAGGCTAATTATATTATCATCTAATAGCAATGGATTCTGCAGGATTCGCTAAAGCTATAACTGATTATTGGACTACAACCTACCAGGATGAAATTGGTCAGAGTGAGGACCAATTACCCATACTAGCTATTGCTGGAATCCGTAGAAGGATTAAAAAAGCTCTATCCAGCCGAACTGCCAGAGCTTGGCTGTTGAAACTGGGTTGGAACTGAAGGGAAGTTCGAAAAAGGATTTATAAAGATAGTTATGAACGAGAGAATATTAAAAAATACTGCAACGAGGTATTCCTTCCACAGATGGAAGTACTTAAAAGGCATATGATAGAGTGGGATAAAAACTTAGAGGTAATCCCAAAGGATTACAGCAATGGGGAGAAACCTCTTATATTTATCACCCATGACGAGTCTACACTCAACTCCAATGATGGCAGAAAGAAGATCTGGATCTATGAGGACCAACTACCAATTCGCCAGAAGGGCTGTGGACAGGGTTTGCATGTTTCAGACTATTTAAGTCTGATTGGAAGACTTGGAGGAGGTGAAGTAACTGAAATCCTGAAGTGTGGAGGGGATATCTGATGGACAGGCAAGCTTATGTTAAAGCAGCTTGTGGAGAAGGTTATACTAGTGTTTGAAAAATCATTTCAAGGATGCCAAGGCCTATTTGCCTGTGATAATGCGAAGAACCACCAGAAATATGCCTCCGATGCTCTTCGAGCTGGGAATATGAATTTAACACCTAGGGGCCGAAATACGATGCCAATGAGGTATGGCTATTTTACAAAGCCTGGTGTTCCAGCAACTGTCTATCAACAGAAGATGGTTCTAGCTAATGGCCAATTGAAGGGATTAAAAATAATCCTACAAGAGCGTGGCCTGTGGCCAACAAACCGAAAGCTGTTAACTCAATGCACAATTCCTGGAGATTCCCCTGGAGAAAGAAAGCTAAAACCATTTTGCAAGTATGCCAGCAATGCTGATTGCTGTGCAAGGGCCTTGTTGTCTTCACAACCAGACTTTCAGAATCAAAAAGCAGAATTACAGGAAACATTGGAGGCTGCTGGGCACATGGTAATTTTCTATCCTTCTTTTCATTGTGAGCTTAACTTCATTTAGTACTTTTTGGGTAATGCAAAGGTGTATGCGCGAGCCAATTGTGAATATACATATCCAGCATTAGTGCGCATTGTTCCTGAAGCACTTGCACAGGTATCAAACAAAGTAATTTGGAAATACCATCAACGTGTATTTAGAATGATGGAAGCCTATCGGTATAACATGGCTTATGGTTCTGATGATTTTAAAAGACATGTATTTACCCGATACTCCTCTCATCGGAGAATACCTAAGTCTGCATTACATGTACAATAGTTTCCTTTTTTCTTACAAAGTGAATACATAAAAGTTCTTGCTTTTTACTTCATATACTCTTATCTTATCAAACTATGCAGTTCATAGTACATTTTCATCATTAGGTCTGAAACCCTACATCTCAAAGGAGAATTTTCCAGGTGTTACACTTGGCGTCACAACCAAAATTGTCACTTTTTTTGTCAGAAAGTTGGTACAGAGTTTAGTCTTCCGGAACCATACAAGCACCTTACTCGATCTAGACCCTAAGGGTCCGCACGCTTTGCAATGCCGAATTTCCTGAGGCTAGGGCCTAGGGTAAACAGGGTCCTCAATGGTTCGTGCCTATCATAGCGCTGAACATGCTCCTGGGGCAGGGCTAGCCACTAGCGTGGGAGAAACACTAGCAGAACTCAACCTTGCCGTAATTGTAGTTTTGTGAATGGCATCGTAAGGTACAGTACGAGTACAGCGTGGTCGCGACCTGCGGTATTGACTCCAAAACCAAGATGTCGAAGGGGAAAAAAAACCCCCTGGAACCGACAATAAAGGGGGAAAGGGATAAGGAATCTAGTTTCCGGTGCGGTAAAGTTACTGGTTGTCAAAAACAGATTTTCGGAAGTCGCAAAAAAAACAGCCAGGCGTGAGCTTCCCCATGCGCTATACTTGTAATCAATTCTTAAGAGGCTAGCGATAGAACTTTTTATCCTCAACAATCAATGCATCAACTTCATCCCTTCACCTACCGACCTTGGGGGGGTAAATACCGTGGCTAGCATACTCAGGGACTGTTCGGCTCGCAACGGACAACCCTGTCACTTTATGGTTTGTTAATGTAGCGGGAGAATAAAAGAGACTTCGCCCCCCCTGGAGCTGCCGGAGATAAGTCGATCGCAATTTCTTTTTCGTGCTGGGTCGTCGCTATCCCCGGATGGGATCGCTCTCCCTCAGGGTTTGTAGTGTGCATGTGTTCCCCCTCTTTTCGGGTATCATAGAACTCTGCAGGCTTGGTGTTAAATTTAAAATGGGTGAGAGACGAAACACGACCACCCCAAGCTCCTGCACACCAGCGGGCGAACCAACTTCCAATCCGAGTGAGATGAGATGACGGAATCCCAACGTCCCATTCCTCCTGGCAGAAAAAAAAAAACTACGGTCTCCAGCTGCCTACCCCAAGTTAAAAGGTAATCACCGTTTCGACATCATTACCGATTGTCTGCTCAAGAAATGATGACTATGGACGCAAGTGCTATCATAGGGTATTATATTTGTAGACTAAATTACAGTTTCACTAGTATTCCAAAAAAAAAACGTGACTAGAAACGACAAGCTTTATTTTTGGTACCACCCTCCCCCTTCATCAAACGAAGATCGCAAATACAACACAGCCTAGCAGCCAAGACCAAAAACTGGGTAATGAACAATATTATGCCGATGCATTTACCCTATCCGCCACCCTGCTCCCCTCCATTCAACCCACCCTATCTATGATATTCTGTCAGCCTTGTATAAAAAATATACATGAAGGGAATAAACGAGAATTGTGGCTTGTGAAAATGGGAGAGAATGTAGAGAGCGTTAAAACAAAATGCCAAAAAAAAAAGGGCACTAGGCGCCAGCCTCAAATTGGCTTTTTAGAGNATTCCTTTTAACAAGGCGGTAGACCCGATAGTCCAGTGAAATTCGGGTGCATTTACCTCCCAAAGCCGTCCCCTTTCCCGCACGGTTTGCCCCGGATGGCCAAGCAAGAAGGGCTAGTGATGAACCCCCCCCCCCCGGCCTCCGCCCCTCCATGCATCATTGCGCATCCCAAAACCTAAACAGAATCAAACCTCATCAAAGTCCTGACAAACGGATTCTCATGCCCGGCCGCGGTGATGCTCGGTTTCCCATCAATGTCAACCATACTCTCGCTCCCAACGGTATTCAAGTTGAGCAAGCTTAGCTTGTTGCTCCCCTCGACCGAGACGATGGAGTCCTGGCAGGTATGCGTCCTCACGCACTCCTGAGCGTAGTTCTCGAAAAACGAGTACAAGCCGGCGCTGTAGACAAGTACGTCGATGGAATCAATGATGCGGAGGGCCCAAGACTTGCATGTCTTCGCCGTGCAGCCGGGGTACGCTGGGTCGTTGAAGGCGGGGTTAATGGGGAAGGGTGAGGTGACCATCGGGTTGCTCTCCCAGTATGGAGTCTCCGTCTGGATCATTGCCATGAAGATGTTCTTCGTCTGCTGCAGCTGGTACTGGTACACGACATTGTGCTCTGCGGCGGTGCTGTAGAACCACACGGGGCCCTCGGTCGTTTCGGTCAGGATTCCACGGCCATTGTAGATGGATACCTGTCCAAAGTCCGGCCCGTCGAGGTTATGGTCGCTTGTCCAGGCCCAGATGTTCTCCATGTAGAGACTAGCGGTCTTCTTGATGTGCAAGTGCATGAAGGCGCCGAAGCATCTTGTGTTAGCGGTGTTGTTCTGCTCGGGCCTTTTTGCGCAGTGCTCGGGCTCGAGATCGGTGCCCCTTGACCCCCCGACACGGAAGTGCACGTCCCAGAGGCCATTGACGCCTTGCTGCCCGACGGGGTCGCGGGAGTTCCATTCCATGAGAATGGCGCCGGGTTGCGGGCCCCTGGTTTCGAAGACGAGTTCCGACATCTCGACGACGCCGGTGTCGCCTTCCTGTCCCACCTTGAAGACGGGAACGGGGTTGTTGACGTCTTTGAAGGCGTCACCATTCGCGAGAATCAGAGGCCATGCTTCTCCCACAATGCGTGTGTTCATGGGCACATTGACCGTGCTGGAGATGACGTATGCGCCGTGGTCGAAGTAGATGACTTTCCCAGGGTTGCAGTCAAGGATGGATTGGATCGCGGCGGTGTCATCGGTGTCTCCGTCTCCCTTGGCGCCATTCTCCTTCACAGAGATGAACTGGGAGATGTCGAGGTCTTGGTATTGCGGACGGGAGCGCTCAAAGATGATTTTCCGTCCTTCAGCGAGGAGGGGAGTTGGCTTCGGGAATGCGCGGTTTATTTTACCTTGTACGGTCCTTCCGCCTGGGTTTTTCTTGGAATGGTCTTTCCCCTGCCCCCACATATCGATCGTGCGAGATCCTCCGGCAAGGATGGTGGCATTGGTGGTGGGGTTGGCAACAGCCTTCCCGACGTTGGTGAGCTGGACATTATCAAGGATGAGGGTCCCGCCGGATGCGAAGCCGCTAGAATTACCGCGGACGGTAGCAACACCGATAGGAGTATCTTCGATAGACGAGTCGAGAAGAATGACGGAACTAACAGCCTGTTCGGCCGGTCCATTGGCAGTAATACCAAGGCCAATCTTGCAATTGCAGATGCTGACAGACTTGAAAGTCCATGCCCAGTTCCAGTTCATGTAGATCGCAGTCCCGCAGTTGTTGAACGTGAGATTCCTGGTCATGAATTGCTGGTTACCAAAGAACGCTCCAAACTTGCCTCCGTTGAAGGTCAAGTCTGACATAAACCCTCCAGAACCATTCTCCATGAAGATACCCTGATGGGAGTTGCCCTCTTCCTGGGACATCTCGAAGCGTAGGTTAATGAGCGAGGATGCTTGCGCCACTTGCCAATGCATACCAGTACCGGCGCCCAGGGGCATGGCGGTGGTGTCGATAACCAGGTTTCTGATGGAACGGAAGAAGTTGTTCTGATTGGTGTACCAGTTGCTGACGCCGGATTGGTCACCGGATTAGCCGTATTCTTGTATAAGGAGCTTCCGGAAGACTTACCTTCCACCAGGCTCATAAGGATCGGAATCGATGATCCCGATTCCTTGGAAGCTCGGAGCACCCTTTATTGTTGGCATGTTCAACGGGTCACCGACCAGTTGCGAGTAGTACATTGCAACCACAGGCTTCGATACAAGGTATGTTCCAGCCGGGAAGTATACAAGCGCGGGAGCAATAGTAGATGAATCGCAGCCCTTTCCACATCGTCCACCATCAGCGATAGCATTATTGATGGCGATGGTATCATCGGCGATTCCATCGCCTATAGTACCATTGTTAGCAAAATCCTCTCCATGACATACTTATATCATCATTCGGAGCAAGGAAGTTAAGGAGTTTACACACCCTTGGCGCCATAATCCTTGACGTTACGAAAGACCCTATATCCGGTAGGGTTCGGATTGAAAGCCGGAGCACCACAATGAGCGATCTCTGACAACCAGAAGGCTCCAGCGGTAGACACGGTTCCATTCCCGGGGCTGGCAGCCAGGTGCACGTCTACACTGTGCACGTCGCGAATTTCTCTGTCGAATTCCTGCCGTCTGAGATTACGGCCGCGAACAGACCACGCCGAAGTAAGAGGGAGTACAAGAAACAGTACGGAAACAAGTTTGGTCTGCGTGCCCAATCATAATCAATGTAAGTTGTTTCCGGTATCCAAAAACCAATGAAGAGGCAATGCTGGAAGAAGCTTACTAGTGAACTCTTTGTCCCGGTCATCTTGGTAAAGTGCGAATCCACTAGTTTTAAGAGCTGGTGGGTACTCGGTGGAACCAAAGAATCTGGTATCCCCCAAAAGTTCGAGGGTGTCAGTGGGATTTACAGGAGAATTAAACAACACGAATCTACGAGCGTGGTATAAAAACTGAAAAGAGCTAGTGAAAAGAATGAATAAAAAGGAACTAAACAGAGAAGAAACGGAAAGCCCAGATTCGAGAAGCAGGAAAGCACCCCTCCTAGATAAAGCGGACAAATATAGAGTGAATGCGATCAGATATTATGTTTAAGGGCAAGGAAATAGAAAGAAAGGGACCTCGAGAGTGTCTATAGAGACCGGTAATGACCGAGCAAATGTTAAGGAGCGTGGGTGGTCTAAAGGTCGGCGGAAGATGTGACGATATCAATCCAATGGGGATGGAGGGGTGGTGGTAAGGAACAAGAAGAGGAAGGGGAAGGGAAGAAGTGTAGGGGCAGGGAGCTAATGTAGCTAATGGGAGCTATGAGAGCGGTGCCCATAGTGCAAAACACATCCCGCACACCGCGACTTCAAAAGGCTGGGAGGGGTCTGGTTCAGGAATTTGGTGAGGACTTTGTGGTGTGTTGCCATCATCCCAGGCAAGAGGGATAGGCACCGTAATATAGCCTGGCATTTTTTCCTCCCTCTGCCGAAAAACCCAAATCATCCTATCATACCTCAATCTCCCTAGCATGAAGCTAGGCTACGAGTCCCGGGTTCAGTGGAAGTTGTTTCCAGGACCAGTTCTCCCTCACAGTTGCCTCACAACCTTAATCCCTTCCGATGATGATGATGATGATGATGATACTGGTAAGGGCATTCCTTTTAACAAGGCGGTAGACCCGATAGTCCAGTGAAATTCGGGTGCATTTACCTCCCAAAGCCGTCCCCTTTCCCGCACGGTTTGCCCCGGATGGCCAAGCAAGAAGGGCTAGTGATGAAAATACCGCTCCTGTACCGTCCTAGGCATTCCAGAGCCTCACTGAGGAAACTAAAATACCGGGAATAACAATACCGTACTGTACCAGCTGCTTGCAACTGCAAGCTCACGACAAGGGCGAAGATCTCGGGTAACGCTCCCGAACCGGAACGGGCCCGCTCTCCTCCCTCCGGGAATCCCGCCAACGGAAACTGACCTGGATTGGGAGGAATTAGACTCGGGGACAATGATGGTGGTGGGCAACCATGACCACCGCCTGTGGACAAACGCGCTTGGCCCCGTCGTGAAGGATGGTCATGACCGACACAACATGCGGCGCCCCCACCAAATTGTTTTTCCCTCCCGTTTCGGTGTGGTAGCAACCGTACTCGAGAGTACTCGAGTACAGGTCCATGGCATGAATGGACCGGAAACAGGGGGGTCGCGGCGGGCTGAAAGTCCATTGCCAAGGACACTTGATTACCCCTGTAAACCTCGAAAGTAGTTAGCAACATGATAAGTAAAAGGAGAGAGATATAACCAAAAAGTAAATACTCCATGCATGACTTCAATATGTATAAGAATTAAACAAAATATATATTAAGAATTCAATACTAGTTATAAAAATAAATACAAAAAGTTAAAAATAATCAAATTCACCAGTGGGTATGGCCTCCAGATGAAGCAATAATAGCTTCTATTCGCTCCAGCATTGAATCTACAAAGGTCAAGAGGTGAACCTCCGAGATTTGCTGCCATTCCTCCTGTATCGCTCCTGCCATTCCTTCCATACTCTGTGGCCGTGGATGCTGCTTGTTTAGTCTATCCTTCAGGATAGACTAAACATTCTCAATTGGATTGAGATTGGGTGAAGAGGGAGGCCAAGCAAATTTTGGAATCCCGTATTGCTCTCTGATCCGCTGGGTATACTTTGCTCTATGAGCCAATGCCCCATCTTCCATTAGCTATAGTGAATGCCCAGCTGCCTGACTTTCTCGATCCCAGAAGGGTTGGAGCACTGGGATAAGGACATTGTCGGAATAGCTTTTAGCTTTTATTGTTCCCCAATTGTCCCTATCCCAGAGCACCAGATCACACTTCTTTCCCCCAAGAATTCCACCCCAGACCATAATAGAATCTTTTTGGGCAAACTTTGGGACGAGGCAATCATCCTCATATCCCTCCCCTGGGCGCCAGGTCACCCAGATGTGATTTGCATGTCCAGAAAGCCAGATGTAGCACTTGTCCGTCCAAATGACCCGGTGCCAATCCTCCTTCGTCCAATTGTGATGGGCCATCACAAATGACAGACGAAGCCCTTTCTTCCGCTCATCCAAAAAGGGCTTCTTCTGAGCAACCCTTCTAGAATAACCTTCCATCTTGAATGCCTTTCAAAGGGTTCTCTGAGATGCCTGTATACCACAGGCAGCTGCTACCTCCAGAAGCGGCATTCGTCTATGAGCAGTGCTCATCCTTGCAGTAGCAACAAGACGACACCAGATTGGAGTATCAAGGGAGAAAGGTCGTCCCTTTGGTTTCTTTGGGGTAGAGGGTGATCGGCAGATGTTGAAGACTGTGCTAACACTCAGTTTCTGGTTATCGGCAATTTGTTGGTATGTCCAGCCCACAGCGGACCACAACGTTTGAACTGCGCATCGTTGCTTATAGGGTACCCATTCACGCTTTGGAGTTTCCATCATTTAACTTTTTCTAGGTAAGTGACCACTTCTTGTTCTTGTATCTGGGATAAAAAGTTTACTTACTACTCGATGTTAAGCATTTTTTTCATACACGTTCACGATATTGATGATTGGTGATACTTTTTGAAAGTATGCAATTGGAAACCATTCACTTTTCAATTCCTCCCCCTTTTCTTTATTTTGATGCTAACTACTTTCATGGTTTTACAGGGATAATCTAGTGTCCTTGGCTATGGAGCTTTGGCCCTCGGTACCCCCCCCTGTTTCCGGTCCATTCATGCCAGGGACTTGTACCGTGTCCGACTCGGATATAAGGGTTGCCATAAGTTACTCCGTGAATATTCCCCATGAATGGCCACTCCTGATATGCAGCCAAGCCTATCGATTGCACCTCAAAAGAAATTCCGTGAACGCTTCGTGATCTTTTCTTTTGCCGGAAGGGGTATCTGCTCGAGTACTGTACTGATATGTACGGTACCCACGGCAAGGCATGCGTACCGTGCTGTTCGTGCCATCCAATTTTCACAGAAAAAAAAAAAGGAGGAGCAAACACCTATCGGTATCAGTAAGGTTAACTGTTTCTGTGTGCGCCAAACTTACATGAAATAGCAGAGTGAGTCAAGTTTTTCCCACCCTTTTAACTTTGAATATCCCCAGCGGATATACTGTACAAGTACCGTCTCAACCCCTGTCGTCCCGGCGAAGTGAGGGGCTCTTGATCTTGAATCATCTTTGGGGAGGAGTCAGATCACATAACAGCGCCACTTCACGAAGCAAGGGGGCATGAGGGGGTATCCACCACAACCACCAAGAAGTATCTCGAGTAGGCTGCTCGAATACCGGTACTGGTAATACGCTAGAAGAGTACGATGTGACACGGTGTGATGCTTGTTTTCTCACTACTCGCGTGGCCGAATTAAAGCCGGACACCCTGATATTATAGCAGTGATCGCCAAATCAATGGCGAGCCCATGCAGGGCAACACAATCAATAATCACATAGGATACAAAAAAACGGTCTACCGGTATCCCGCTACATGGCCCGGCAGACCATCGCATACCGGTACTGTACGTACCATATAACCATTGAAACTATTCCCCCCGTTATAGGATATCACCCTTTGAAGCTCCTAATGAAATGTTACAACCTGATTGGTAGCGTGTTACAATGCTCTGCTCGAGCACAGCACTGCATATTACCCCCACCTAGATCCCGAGGAGTTTAGGCGAAGGATATCGCGTGTCCATGCGCTCATTGAAAATCAATAATTCCGGACGATTCTTCCAGGAATCGTGTGATGGCCCACTATCAACTATGTGATTCCCGGGGATACAACGCAGTCTGCGCAGAGTGACAAAGCTCTCCAGGGCCGCGTTACGGCGCCATGAAACTGAGGTTCTAATTCGAGCGAGCCTCTAAGGCCGGTAGAAGGCGCGTTGTCCGGATGATCTCTTGTCAATCAAGAAATGTAAAATAGTCAAGTATTTGGAGTTACGGCGCCCCCGTGCATACCCCGAAAGGTGGAGGTTAGGGATCCGAAGCCTTGGTGGTCATGCCTGAGGCAACGCCGAGGAAAGCAAGGAACACGCAATGACGCAAACTTCCCGTGAAGTAGGCCCAAATAATTTCCACGTGTTCCAACTTTCCCTTCCGGGGGGGGGGGTCGTCTCTCCAGTGGGACCCGTCGATAACGAGATGGGCACATAACCACCACAAAAACTCTCAGCTCCATAACGGTAAGAGCAGGTTCTATATCACCGGTAGCGAGAGCGTAACCTTGATAACAGTCACGCTACAGGCGTGATGTGATAAAGCACTCGGTGTGAGTTCAAGGATTCCTTCGCTATCCTCCCCCACCGATCTCACCCATATTGGGCATCCATCAAACTTCAATAGCTACAGTGACGACAAATAATTTCCCTTGAACCCTCTGTGAGAAATTCCCCAGCTAAGATCAGTGACGAGTCCTAGCTGAGGAATGGTTAGTGAGCACCTATTATGCCAGCGTATCACTCAGCTGGCGGTTCCGGTCATCCCCAAGCCATCATAGGGAGCCTAACCGCGCCGGTTTAGCGCGGTAAACCAGGATATTCGTAGTACTGTACTGGCACATGGACCGCGAACTGGAGAAAGGACCGAGGCACTAGCACTAGTACTGGCCCTGGAGGCGGTTCGCAGCCCGGTTTGGTGGCTCAGGGACAGCCGGTATGATAAAACATGGAACCTGATACAACAAAAGAGGTGCGATCGCTGGCATTAGAGAACTTTCAAGCCATAAGCACTCCCCTTTGGAACATCGACTAACAAGCCCTCCCTCTCCTTTGCAGCACTAGTCTCTTGCCAATGTATTCTGTCAAACGAATAGTGATATTACATCGTGATCCAAGAGGGCTCACCAAATACTACTGCGACTCCCTTCGAACGGCAGTACACATCCTAGATGTGAACTCGAGCGTTGAGACCCCCATATCGTTTTTGTGTAGAGTGGGGTACAGTTCATCGCGCTCCAGCTACGGCGCTGCGCCTGCGCATCATAAAACGCCTGTTTGGAGGACATGCGCGTACATGTGCGAGTACACGCGCAGAGACACGTATACTGTACTGCACTGTACTGTACCAGGACCATAGCTATAAAAATATTATGCCGGAAAACCCATAAGGACTAGGCGCCAGTTCCGCCCTCCGAACTTAAATCAAAGTAAATATTTTCCTCCTGGTCCCTTTCCGCCCAGGCGATTCATACTGTCCGAAAGGGAGAACGGGGTAGTCGGCCTTTGTAGCCCACCTAACTTGAAGCGGAGGCTGGTATGGTGCTATCGATTCCTAATATTCGGAGTCAGGTGTAATCGCACAACAGTTATTGTGGTGTCGGGATTCGCTGCATCTTCCAGAGATCATTTATCCACTGCTGCGGGGACCGCTCTCCCCGAACAACAGCTTGACTCTGGATTTCATGAAAATTGTGGGAGCGAAGTCGTGGTCTGCTAACCTGACCATCGGCCAGTTGTCCCCGGGATGAGTGCAGTTACGGCACATACATGCCCATCATCCCACCAACAGTGGTCTAGAAGCTACCAAAGGCGCAATGCAATAGGATTTCAATCCTAGGATATGCATATTTGGGAATCCAGAGCTGTAATGGATTGGTGGCTCCGTTGTCGCAGGGGTGTGGCGAGTACAGTTCATGCAGGGTTTGGGATGCACCGCTGAAGTGTTGATGCGACCTCAACCCGCCGCCTGTGAATTCCAATAGACTTGAGCCGAACGGGTTGCAGGCTCTGAGGTGGTACGCGGACGTAGGGTTTCGAGTGAGATCTCATGATAGGTAGTTGTCATTGACAATACATAGCGATCCACTCGCGGTATGTGATGAAGGGGTGCCGTAAAATGAGTTGTATCACGTCAACGGTCGTGAAAGAATGATAGGATGTTGTGGACGAATCAGGAAGAAATAGGAATACGGTGGATTATTTGGGAGTGGTATGGAATGCCCTGGCGACATAGTGGTTTGCGGAGAAGTTTCCCAAGACACGTCCTTCCTTTATTACCACGGGAGTGTACAGGGGAATAGGGACATGCATGCAGGAAGAGCGATATGTGTTTGGTAATGGTTGGAAGGATAGAGAAAGGTTTTGATTTTGTTTTGCATATACACCTGTCTTTACCGTTAGTTTTGAGAAAGAAGGAGACGAACAAGGCAACGAAGTTTCTTTACAATACCTTACTCGAACAGTGTCAAAGCCCAGAGCTGCTCCGCCCACTATACCACTACGCTATTTGTCAGTTGCCCCACAGCCATTTAAACACCTCACCGTGACATATCCAAGGCATCGTGCAGGTAGCCACTTCACCCTCAATCATGCAAGGGGTTTCACTCTACTTCCACCCCCATGATTTCCGGGACTGTTCCTTCTGTTCCCACTGTTACAGACGTAAAGTGCTCGCAGATTTTAATGCCCCAGCATTACCAACAAGCACTATGACATCCCAGATGACCGTGAGAAGGGTAACTATAGGCGCACCGCGGATGTCCCGCCGTCCAATATCATATCTCCTCAAATGGAGGGAGGTGGAGAGATAGCGCTGGCACGCACTGTGGCCAAGTTAATTCAGAGGCGCAAATGTGTCTTTTGATCCTATGTTACCTCTCACTACATTTCTAGAGAATATTATATATCCCCTGAACCTAAAACTCACTAAAAGCCGTTCATAATACGCCATTTCCTGTTACTCCAAATGCACGGCAGTTTACCCCTTTGCCCAAAAAACTCGGGGGTTTGGCTGGAACAATACCGGTAACAATTGAGTATCCCTTTGAGAAAAATCCGGCATTTAGAGCCTGCCCAAGAAACCCGCCCCATTCCAAAGACAAACCAACAACTTCAAAGGCTCCAATTTGATCTATACAAAATTAATTTTATCGCCAAAGTTAGTAGAAACCACAACTCTCATTTGTACAGCTCAGTTAGGAAATTGGGGGGAATATCTAAAAGCTATGATACTAGCATTGAATACGCCCATACGAGAGTTTGAGAAAGAGAGGTTTTGTTCTAATTTGAAGCAAGGCCTTTCTAACCCTACTGTGTCTGTTGTCGTCTTCCATTCTTGGCAGTGTTTTTGCTTTACTAGAACTTGCCCTTGCATTCACTTTTTCTTAGCCCCAATAATCCATCCATCATTCCAATGTTATGTTCCCTCCTATTCAAGCCTGAATGGATTACAAAAAAGGAATTTTGTACAAGCACAAAATAAAAGAATAATGCCAGCACTAAAAAAAATCCAATTCTTCTACTGACATTTTCACCCATTCATGTTGCCCACGCCGAGGATGCTGATTCTAAATCCTTTCGTCCAACTAAATCTTTACTCTATTGGCCCTATAGCGATGTAACTCTTCCCTCAACACCTTAACATGGTAGCCTCACACAAGTGAACCACCAAAACCACCGCCCCGTGTTCACCAATAGGCGGACCCCCACTATCAGGCTAGTCCCTACTCTGTCCAGACAGTCTTTCTCCACCCCGGGCCGCATTGTGCTCATGGTCATTCATCCCGGCTCGTCTTGCATGGCCATGCCCACCAGTAACGCTAGGTGAAGTGACAATTCACGGTTTCCAATGGCCTCATCTTGTGGAGATCGTTTCCCGTTTCCTAATATAACTTAGCACAGACCTCCCGGTAATTACATGCAACTCACTGAAAGGTCTATATCTATAAATCGATATGACGCCTCACAACTCTCCATGTGCCAAGCGTCATAGCAGATAGCTAGATATATATATGACGCTTAGTGCTTTTCAACACATTCGAGCACCCATTCCAACAATAGACGAGTGATACCGCATGATTTCGCGATCCTCACATTCCAATCGGTCCACAAAAACAGTCATACCCAGACCCAGGAACATAAATAACAAGCCCCCCACCCTTTCAACGCCATGACAAGTATTTGTCATAGTTGTCACACTAATTTATAGCACCCACTCGCCGAAACATATGATACGAGCACGCTATTCTATCATATCATACCAAAAATAAACCCCCCCTCCTACATAGACACGCAAGTAATAAATCCAAATCCGGAGCCTTACCCACCCCACTACGATATTCCACAAATCCCGCACAACACCTTACAAACGGGCGCTTAGCTTCCTTCAACCCTCTTCCAGAATTCATCTCACCCCACCCCAGCTCTTCCCCGGCGAAATTTACTCGGAGATGGAAAGTACGGGTAAAAACCGGGGTGATAACAAGGAAACTCGGAAATCGCACGGATGAAGGAATCGTAGAAAAGGGGGGGAGGGGTGGTGGGAAGTTAAACCCCAGAGCAGTCGCACCCCAGGTGATATCTTAATGTCAGATGAAACTGTACCTCGTTATCATGCCGAGGTCAGCAATTACTGCTCTTTAGGGATAGATAAATACAAATTATTGAATTCTATGACAACTACTCGAAGTATTTCAGAAACAGAGAAGAGGCGGTGGGAGTGCCACCACACCACCACCACCACCACCACCACCACTACATTTCTAGAGTACGGTACTCGCACTTATACACGCATCGTCATCATCAATATCATGCCATGCCTGCCAAGTATTAGTCCGGGCTCTTCGAGACCCAAACGTGCCGATCTTTTCTTCTATTCTGGCTAGCTATGATGGCTCAATACTCCCCCACTATGGCAAGGTTCCCTGCGTACTCGATTTTTACTTCCATCTCTGAGCACACAAACCCTCTCATCTACAGCAACCCCAGGATCCCGATTTCCCAAACGCTTAGCTCGGCTCGCCATAATACCGGATTTATGTGTGGCGGGAGGGACCCCCTTCCCCCAGAACCTCAAGTTCGGAGAAGGTCTTCTTCCAGAGATCGGATCGGAATGAGCGTACTCCTAGAAACACCGAAAATTCTGGTAGGAATGGTGTCAGTAAAAACCGCTCAGGGTGGAGGAAGGCGTGTTCTACCCGATCTTTCGTCGCCGAGTAAGTCAACCTATGCTTCGGCTAGCGGTCGAGAGATTTCAGTAGTCTACCGGAAATAGCCTTTGGCGCGGTTTCCAATAGCGAAGTGAATGGCGTGGAGTATTCGGCAATGGTTAAAAAGCGCTTTTAGTAGGAAATCTTGAAGATTCCGGAAATTCTGGTTCGCGGGGGTAAGTTAATTTAGATATCAGGTCGGATTGAGCGGTCGGTGTCTACTAGGGCGGATCTCGAACGTGCTTCCATATAATGAATTCTCCCGGATAAAGGGTACTAGAATTGCCACAAGGTCAAACAACTATCCACAAACCAAACCCCTCCCCCTTCCACAAGATGTCAGCCTTTAGCGAGTGAGTATCCATGATTGCGCAAACACCAAAGCAACACACAAAGCACCGTGCACGAGTGCAAAACCAGTCATCTATGCACAAATACACCATATTCCATCTCCGCCCCTCACCCACCCCCGTCTCCAATCAAATTGTTCTCAGATTTCCCATTAAACCGTCCTAATGATCCTTCCCGACAGAACCCCGTAGCAAATAGCCAGGACCACAATAGCCCAGTCACCGATCACCATCAACGAGAGCACCTCGGAGGTTATTGCCAGTACCTTTGGATGACCAAAGAGTCTGGATAAGTGAATGGTTGCAAGGGCGAATCCAACTGCAACCGTGTCAGTAATCGGTACCCCGCCAGATAGTAAGAATTCTTACCATTTGGGAAGATCAAGGCAAACAGTTGCAGCCTCTGAACCCCAACACCCAATTGACCCAATGCCCCAAGAGTGCTGCACGTCGAGATCAAAAAGAGCCACAATGACAAGCCCCAGAACATGAGCGAGAGGGTGAGCAGGATGTAATAAAGTGCTACCCCCCCAACAATCTCATTGGCTCCGCCGGGGGCGGTCTTTTCCGCTGGAAAGTGGCGCAGGCACTGCTCTGCCAGCAGGGCGAAGGAAAGTGCGCTAAAGGCGGGTGGGCCAACCGCCACATACATGGACGGTCTCTGCGAAATGGAAGGTACCGAGTAGTGATATAGCCTATCGATAAAGTTGGATAGAGACTGCCGGGTGTTAGATGGGTAGGCAGGGTAGAAGCGGGGGTAATACGAGCAGTGAGACAAGAATTCCCATCCCCTGGATTGCTATACCCATGTAGATTATCGGCATGGCGATGCGGTGGTCGTGGATACTAATGTGTGCAGCAACCGTAGCGGCAACACATCCCACAAGGGTAAGCGGTAGGACGGTCTGTGTAGCTAACGGTGTAGCCTCCTATTGGGAATCAGTAACCAAACCCAAGGAGGAGAATGGAACATACCTGCTCAGCGTGTGGTGCCTTTGAAAACCTGCAGTCCAGCCAGTCAATCCACTGAGCCAGGGGG
>PYWC01000029.1:1657419-1670200 GCA_003182015.1 Tuber magnatum | reverse complement strand
GGAATAGTTACATATAAACTGACCCTAAGGATTTAATGTACTGCTGGTTGATTTACTACTTTAGTATAGTATTTGTACTAGTATGACAGCATGTAGGATTGTCAGAGTGTCTACTAGTGTATCAGTATAGGATAGGCCCCAACATACTACAAAGTAGTTTTATTATTCTGGGGGCTGGTACAATACTCTTGCTGCTAGAGACTATAGTCTACTATAGTATCTTAAGAACTCAATATTTGACTAGTTAGGAATATAGATCACTACTTGCAAGATATGATTATCATATACTAGAGAAAATCAACACTCTTGCCCTAGCCACTATGTCTTCTGTATATTTCCAATGCCATGTACTATAGATACAGAAGTCAAGTTTAAATATTAGTTCAATAAGAGTACAAGTAGGTATGAAAACAGGAAGATATTTATTATAAACATGTTTAAGTCAACTTATATCATACCTATATAAGAACTATGACTTATAGATGCAGTATAGCACCAGGCTCAG
This sequence comes from Tuber magnatum, assembly GCA_003182015.1. Classification (NCBI taxonomy): domain Eukaryota; kingdom Fungi; phylum Ascomycota; class Pezizomycetes; order Pezizales; family Tuberaceae; genus Tuber; species Tuber magnatum. The sequence goes on along the minus strand of PYWC01000029.1, from coordinate 1,669,695 downwards.
AGTTGTAAGAAGGGAGTAATTATAGTAAAAAATTATTATAATGTACGGTCACTCTGCAGAAGTGTTCATGATGCTAAATATTTTGTATCTAGGAACTGCTTTTGCAACCTCTGCAAGAAAACAATTTGTATAAAAGTGCCTCTTGCCAGCTACCAAAAATATTGTAAGGAATCCAGGGACTCTCAAGCTTAACAGAATCATAACAGGAAACAAAAACCTAGTAAAGTTGTTCCATGTATGATACCACCGTCCACTTTACCTCTACAATGGCAGTGGCTGTTTGTGAGGGCAGTATTGCCAAGAAAGTCAAATTGGTTAATGGAAAACATGAATTGGTCTACTAAGAAGTAAAGGACTCTAAGTTATTAACTCTGAGAAATGGACATCACATTATAAATGTACTTGATAGAAACAAGAAACTGATGAGGGAATGACTCTATCACATAGAGTGTTGCATGCAGTATGGTGCTAAGGATTGTAGTTATACTAGGAAGGCTTAAGGGGTTCTAGTAGAGTTTGGTGAGTGAGAGGGCTACCCGTACCAAGGTTTCCACCACCTGGAGGGACACTAAGCAACCTTCGAAGGCGGTGGCACTTGTGAAGAGTACCGAATAGCTCAACACAAGTAATGGCTCAATAAGAGATTTCCAGATATATATACCCTCATCTTTATCCATACCAGACCCAATAACTCAGAACAATGAGCTTTATGACACCAAGTGAATCACATGCTGATATTGAGAAATGAATAGAGCTGGCAATTGGTAAAATTGCTGGAGAGGAGGCTTCAAATATTGCTGTGATAGTGAATGTAACGGGGGCACTGCTAGGAAGATGGATCCCAAGGTTGCGACCGCACCGAACAACTTCAAACTTATTGCCAAAAGTTCACACAGATGTAAGAGTAAAGTAAACGGTAAAATGTAATATCATTAAGCCTGACGCTTCACTCAATTAAGGTCTCGAGAGGATTGATTGCTGGAGTAGGAGAGTTCTCGCATAGACTTTCAGGTAGTTTTATCTTATGCCAGAAACTCCCCCATCAGTTTACTCTAACCATTTGAGTACACCCTTCTCCGCTAAGGGTGGTCCGACATGCCTCCTGGCACACCCTTTGGGCATGCATGTGTCGACACACTCTAGTCGGCGTTCACTGTATGCGGTTATCGTTTCTGCGGTGCATTTCCATTTTGCCCGCCGGAGTGAAAACTTCTGCGCATCGGTGTCTTGCCAGTGGCTAACAGTCAAGGCACCTCATGAACTAGACTATCTATGACACCCTTCCCATGTGCATTGACCTCTACTTTACTCCAGAGGCTACCGTGAGCGGTTTATCTATTTAGTATTTACGGGTCGTGGGCTTCTAGGGTCTTCCGCAGGCCACAGTGGTCCCGGAGTGATCCAATGGGCCCTACCCATGACCACCACCTCGGATCTACCTTACCTGTGGTAGGAATCATGCTTTTAGTGTCTCTGCACTGCCCTTTCAGAGCCTATAGCGTTGGGAGCATGTTCGGGCTTGGTAGGTGTAAAAGTCTCCCAGTCGCCCCGGCACCACCCGGGACTACCTTCGGGACCCCCACGGTTAACACCTGTTAACTCTGTCAGTTCTGGTCCGTTTTACTTTGAACAACTTGGAGGAGGTACTACCTCTTCTACCCTATGCCCCCTTATATATCCTGCGAACAGCTTACGGTCGACCAGACGGCAGCGACGTATACGGTGTTGCAATCATGACTGCAAAGATTCCTTTTTGCTAGACTGCACACAACTACCCAACCGTTTGCCCGTGACGTCCGGGCCTCAAGGCGGGGCCGGAGGGGTATGATAGGAATAATGTCTTGAATTTACAGCTTCCTCGAAGCTATGTAGCTCACCCAATAGCATCCCCCAGAACCCCAGATTCCAGTATCATGCATGGCTTCGCATGACGAACATTCCAGTCAATTTTCCGGAACTCCCCGAGGGACTTCGTATTGAAAGGTAGGGTAACTCAGGACTCTGGGCAGGGTAACCCAAGCCCCAAGGCAGGGTAACCTGATCCCGAGGGTAGGGTAACCTGGTCCAGCGGACAAGTTAACTTTTCCCTGTTACTCTGTCTATTCCGTGGCCGGTGATAGACCTTTCTGACCTGTCTCCAGTTACCCGGCCTAGCTGAGCAACTGCCCCCTCATAAGTCCTTAAGTACGCCGACACCGCTCCCGCGTGTATCCAGGTACCAAAGTCCCTGACCAGCCAATTCTGTTCATTCTCGGAGGCCGGGCCATCGGGTCTCCATAGGTCAAGTACTTACTTGCCTGCCGGTTCCTATCAGTTCGCCTGCTGGCTACCTGTATGGGCATAGGTTCTGTTTGCCATAGCTTATGTATGCTGGGTCGTTACATCACTCCCCTCTTCTCTACGGTTCGTCCCGGACCGTTAGCGTCGTCTCTTATACCCACAACTCGATTCCGCCAAGACCTTATGGTCCCTGGGCTTGGACGGATATCTTTGGTGGAAATCCTGAAAGGCCTGTAAGCCTGTCCCTTCTAGCATCTCATAGGGCTCCCATGAATTCTCCTCAGCCCCGTAGCCTTCCCATGAAACCTGGTACTGGACAAAGCGCAACAGAAACTTCACCTTTGCTCCTCCATACCATCGGCTATCCACAACAGCTTCGATAACGTAACTGGGCTCGTTGTCTACAAGTTCCGGGGTAGGGGCTTCCTTTACCCTACCTGCTTCCGGGTTCTCGTGATAGGGTTCGAGCAACGTGACATTGAAAACCGGGTGGATACTCCATCAAGAGCGCAATTGGCGCTCATAAGCTCGGTTACCCACCCGACATTTGACCACAAAAGGCCCAAACACCCGGTGGTCCAGTTTCTCCATTGGACGCTTCGTGCGGATCTTTTTTCGATTCAACATCACGCGGTCTGTAACCGGTACGGGTTACTATTGTTTTATGTTTGGTTTCACAGTATCGTTTGATACTTGTAGTGTTTCGTGTGCTATCGGTTGATTCACACATTGTTTTAGGTTTGGTTTCACAGTATCGTTTGATACTTGTAGTGTTTCATGTGCTAGCGGTTGATACACACATTGTTTTATGTTTGGTTTCATAAGTATTATTTGATACGTGTATTGTTTCGTGTGCTATCGGTTGATACACACAATGTTTTGCAATATCGCTCTTACTGGAGATAAGCGATATGCTGTATTTAAAGACCGCTGATTCCNTTTTGTATATGATTTATGTTTGTAAGTTATTGCTGTTATAGTTTTGTTATTTGTCTATAACTTATTTGAGTGATACGATATTATGGATATAAAATTTTGGTATTACAAGTATTACTTGACTAAGATCGACCTTGTGATAATCAACTACTGTAAAACAATTCCCAACCTATTCCATGCCAAGCGAGCTAGGTGTGTGGGGAAAAATGTTGATAGGATATTTAGTCCTTGTATTGGTGTGGCTCAAGTTGGTGGATTAGATTGATTTGCAGAAAAACTAGCTCACTGGACTTAGCTTTTTACATAGTGTAAGAAATGCAACCGTTAGAAGATGAAACTAATGAGATTTTTTTTTTAATTGTACGATCTGGAGCGAGTTAATTCTGCAACCAAAATGTCAATTATGGAGCTTTCTGATACTGATTGAAAATGTAATTAGCAGTGGCCTGATACTGCTATAAACAAGATATACACAATCCAGCCAGTATTCTTTAGATTTCTATACTTAACTTGGTCTTAAAACCTTAAATTCAGGATTGAAAATGGGAAAAGAGGTAGCTGAGGGTAGATCAAAGCTAATCAGGAGTAACAAAGTAGTAATAGTGGTAAATGCTATATAAATTTATATTTGGTATTCCTAATTGAGCTACCAATATTTTATATGTATAGTAATAAGTTCAAGCTTACTGGTTACTACTTTGTTGGCTGCACTGGGCCTGGTTTTGACAATTATCACACTCCTTCTAGCTCTTTATTGAGATAATAATTTATATTTGGTGCTCTATTAGCCACAAGTGTCTAAGAGGTAAAAGGGGTAAGAGAGATCTCTCCTTGGTAGGAGCAATTGTGACTTATAGTTTCCTATAACTGGTTGTTGATACTGAGAAAAGTAAGGGCAGTTGGGTGGTATTAGTATCAAAAATAGTGTATATTGAATTCTTAAAGATAGTAGGAAAAAGAGTGGTACTGGGAGAAGAACTAAGAGTCTGTTTAGATACAACTGTTCTTTTCTATTTGCTCATACAAAATAACCATTTGCTAATGGAACTGTAAGGCAATTTGTGTAGTCAAATGGAATGGAATAGTTACATATAAACTGACCCTAAGGATTTAATGTACTGCTGGTTGATTTACTACTTTAGTATAGTATTTGTACTAGTATGACAGCATGTAGGATTGTCAGAGTGTCTACTAGTGTATCAGTATAGGATAGGCCCCAACATACTACAAAGTAGTTTTATTATTCTGGGGGCTGGTACAATACTCTTGCTGCTAGAGACTATAGTCTACTATAGTATCTTAAGAACTCAATATTTGACTAGTTAGGAATATAGATCACTACTTGCAAGATATGATTATCATATACTAGAGAAAATCAACACTCTTGCCCTAGCCACTATGTCTTCTGTATATTTCCAATGCCATGTACTATAGATACAGAAGTCAAGTTTAAATATTAGTTCAATAAGAGTACAAGTAGGTATGAAAACAGGAAGATATTTATTATAAACATGTTTAAGTCAACTTATATCATACCTATATAAGAACTATGACTTATAGATGCAGTATAGCACCAGGCTCAGAGTTGTAAGAAGGGAGTAATTATAGTAAAAAATTATTATAATGTACGGTCACTCTGCAGAAGTGTTCATGATGCTAAATATTTTGTATCTAGGAACTGCTTTTGCAACCTCTGCAAGAAAACAATTTGTATAAAAGTGCCTCTTGCCAGCTACCAAAAATATTGTAAGGAATCCAGGGACTCTCAAGCTTAACAGAATCATAACAGGAAACAAAAACCTAGTAAAGTTGTTCCATGTATGATACCACCGTCCACTTTACCTCTACAATGGCAGTGGCTGTTTGTGAGGGCAGTATTGCCAAGAAAGTCAAATTGGTTAATGGAAAACATGAATTGGTCTACTAAGAAGTAAAGGACTCTAAGTTATTAACTCTGAGAAATGGACATCACATTATAAATGTACTTGATAGAAACAAGAAACTGATGAGGGAATGACTCTATCACATAGAGTGTTGCATGCAGTATGGTGCTAAGGATTGTAGTTATACTAGGAAGGCTTAAGGGGTTCTAGTAGAGTTTGGTGAGTGAGAGGGCTACCCGTACCAAGGTTTCCACCACCTGGAGGGACACTAAGCAACCTTCGAAGGCGGTGGCACTTGTGAAGAGTACCGAATAGCTCAACACAAGTAATGGCTCAATAAGAGATTTCCAGATATATATACCCTCATCTTTATCCATACCAGACCCAATAACTCAGAACAATGAGCTTTATGACACCAAGTGAATCACATGCTGATATTGAGAAATGAATAGAGCTGGCAATTGGTAAAATTGCTGGAGAGGAGGCTTCAAATATTGCTGTGATAGTGAATGTAACGGGGGCACTGCTAGGAAGATGGATCCCAAGGTTGCGACCGCACCGAACAACTTCAAACTTATTGCCAAAAGTTCACACAGATGTAAGAGTAAAGTAAACGGTAAAATGTAATATCATTAAGCCTGACGCTTCACTCAATTAAGGTCTCNGGGGGGGAGGGTATCCTCATGGACCAGGTGTACTCGCGATGGTTGTGAGAGGCATATATATATATATAGTGGCAATATCTACTGGTGTAGTTATGAACTCCGGGCTGATCTAAAGTGCGAGGGAGGGTCGGAAAGGGTAGGATAACTAAAGTACGAGGTCAAAGTATTTGGTCCAATCGACCGTTACAAAATATCACGATCTGACTATATGGAGTTCAGGTTAAGACTTGTGAGCAAAAGCGATTTTGTATATGATTTATGTTTGTAAGTTATTGCTGTTATAGTTTTGTTATTTGTCTATAACTTATTTGAGTGATACGATATTATGGATATAAAATTTTGGTATTACAAGTATTACTTGACTAAGATCGACCTTGTGATAATCAACTACTGTAAAACAATTCCCAACCTATTCCATGCCAAGCGAGCTAGGTGTGTGGGGAAAAATGTTGATAGGATATTTAGTCCTTGTATTGGTGTGGCTCAAGTTGGTGGATTAGCTCTCCGCCCCTCGCTTTCCTCTCTCAGCCCCCCTCCCCGCGTTCACTCTGCAGCAAACCCCACCGCCCCGGAGTCGTCCCCACGCTTTCTCCTTCCGCGCCGGAGGCTCAACGACGGAGAGCGACGCCTACGAGGCCATCCACAATCAGTACCAGAAGCTCCTCGCCCACGAGCGGGAGGGGATGGAACTTGAGCGAACCCTGTGGCTATCCGAGCGACAGTTCTACCTCGAGAAGATCGTAAAGTTCGAGTCGACGATAAGGTCGCTACGCGAGGAGCTGCAAAAGGCGAAGGCTTCCATGTCAGCCGGCGATCCCAAGGATAAGGAGGGGGATAAGGACCCTGAAATGGATAATGCCGCTGTCATCACTTCCCCTCCACCGCCGGTTACCGGTCCCGTTCCGGGAGCCGAGTCTCCCCCTCCTATCGATGCGCCGATTAAGCCTGCGGAGGCCGAATCGCCCGAGGTTGAAGAGGCGCAGACGCCCAAGCAGGAGAGTGTAGTTGAGCAGTTTGCCAGGCCATTCTCCGAGTTGGACGAGAAGACTACGAATTTACTGTATGAGCAGGCCAGGAGGATAGTTTACCCACAACAGATATGGCCAGAGGAAAAGATTGTTCTCGATGATGATGGGGAAGGTGATGATGAGGATATCAAATTGATCTTGAAAAAGAATACCAACTTTGGCTGGGCCTTTTAGTGTGAGTGGATTATTATGTTTGCGTTGCCTATCGCTGACGGGTGAAATTAGATAGCGTGCAAATTCGTTTGGAATTTTCGTCACTCCCCTCACATATTATACGTTCGTTTATTCGCCCGTCGCCTTTTTTGATTTCGCGGAATATCGGCATCGGATGGCTCGCGATAGCAAGGGGGCAATGTTGGACATCAAGGGGCATTTTGGCTTCTGTTGTTTCGGTTTATTTCATTACGGGGTTAGTGGAATTATTGTATGCGTTGAGGTTCTGATTTTTCGTATTCGGCGGCTTATGTGCCCGATAATGATACCTGGACTCCGTTTTTTATGACCTGTTTCCTTTGAGTACCCTAATGCATGAGGGGGAGGGGAATAGTTGGTTATTCGGATGTGTGATATTGGTGGGCGGTTTTGATGGAGTGATTATTATCTGCTTATTTTTTTATCAAGGCTTTTCGGCTTGTGATGAGGGAGCATTGATCAAGGAGTTCACGGGTGATTAATCGTGAAAGCGATGTGACCATTTTCTGCGGCGGGAGCCAGATTAACACTTTCAGATGCGCGGGGATAGGGGACACATAGGGTTTTCCAGCCGATGGAAAATCAAGGACCAAGGCGGATCGCCGAGGACTCCGGGTGAAGGTGATAAGTTGTGAAGGAGGGATGGCGAGATGAGGACGATGTAATCACCCGGGTCTGACGTGTGATAAATGTACAGTACAGAGGGACAAACAAATAAAGTTTTCGACGGCTGGCGTGCATGCAGAGATGTATGTGTGTACCGTAGCTATAATAAATGGAGATCTCTCTGCATTCCCAACAGGTCCGTGGCGAGACGCATGGGGGCGCAACTTTTTTAGCAATGGGGAGGAGGAAGTATGAGTTGACGATTTTTTGAGCCACGAGGGAGAGCTTGAGCGTAGGTCGAGACGAAGGTATCATATCATAGGCAATTTCCTCTTGGATCCAAATAACTTGTGAGCCTTTCATGTACTGTACCATCACCCCCTCCAGTGATGAACCGCCGAATTAGCCTACTCGAGCATATCGGACGAGAACTGGTTGGATGGTGATTTCGACTCAATGCAGCACGAGATTTTCCTATTGGTCGGTTTGTTGCAGCGGAATATCGGCAAGGCTGGGCCAAGAAGATAATGGGTGGGTGGGGNGGGGGGCTTTTTGAAAGGGTGTTTGGAGTTTTAATGAAGCTTGGAAGTGTTTAGAGGAGTGCTGGGGGTGTTCGAGGTTTGGATTCCTGATGTCGAGGCCTGAGGACCTCGAGGGGGTTTATATCTTCAATCCAGGCCCTCAAGAGAACCAACGGGGTACGCAATCCTGTCGGTATTCCGAACGACCTCGAAACTTCGAGGACCCTCGGACTCTGCGTGTGCTCGCGTCCGGGTGTCGTCATCCTCACCTGACTTGGTGTGCCGGGATCACGAGCGGTTGTTCATGTTACTCAAAGACGCCAGGCAGGGTTAGGGGTTTCCAGTGCCTTCTGGAACTTTCCGTAAGCGATTGACCGGCGAGTGGGTTGGGGTTCAGTCGAGGCCTTGGATCGGGGGAGCTTCACTGATCTACGGTACGGTACCGTAGTCATGTAACGAGTTTCTGGGAATGTTGCTGGAACAGAGGGCAAGTTAATGCTTTTACCGGCTCGGGTATTACGAAGGGTTGTGGACATGATTGTGATTTTGTGACATTTTCGTTCGTGGTAAGTGCGGTGGTGGTGGTTGACGGGTGGGATGGAGTTATCATGGTTGGACTACGGTAGCGAGTGAGCTTGCCGAGTGGGTGGCGACAGTGACATAATATCGTTCCGAAATTTACTCTGCGGGCAGCGGTACAAGTAAGCACTTTAATTTCAGGATCGTCATGATGCCTGCTGACCGATGCCGGTGGTGATAAATTACAGCGCCCCTTCATCAGGGGTGGCCAGTGAGGTCTTCGCGATACGGGGGTGCTGTCTGTCCTCCCCCCGGCCAGAGTCCGCGACGATGATCCACGCTACGGTAACTCGCACAGCACCTCTAGATCTGCGGTGACAGCCTCGACATGATTTGTCAATTTTATCTTGTAAAAAAGCTCATTCAGTTGTCCGCTGTAATTTGCAGGAGAGACGACCCTTCTCCCCCGTCGCTATCAGGATAAACTTGGGAGGGGAATCATGTGAAAGACATGGCAACGCAGGAAGGAAGGGGAGTGCGGGGTCGCCTTTGATACGGGTGCGGCATGATGCGGAGCTCGCAGGTCGCTCAGGACATCTTGATCGTGTTGGGGGGTTGCCCGATGCTGCTGTGATGTGTAGCGCGCGGCGGATAATAGTCTACTTGTATCGTGCTTCGCTATCGTACGGGTATCGGTTTCCACGGTGTACAGTATACTTGAAAGACCTCAGCCTGCTCCATCCCCTCGTGGAGCGTACCGAGGCTCGGCCACTTTGGCGTGGGGAAAAACATGGGTTGCGGGTACCGGTACGGGTAGAGGTACAGTACCGGTACTCGAGTAAGAGTGCCCGCGATGGATTCGGTGAGCAGTTAATTTGGGTACTGTACTGTACATACTTGCACCGTATTACGGCGTTGCAATCGGGCACTTTGTCGCGTGAGTCTCTCCAGAGGTAAATTTAATGTAAAATGGACAGATCCATCAGGCCATCCACCACATTCATGATCCCTCGCCCTCCATCGACCGGTTGAACTCCATTGATGTGGTCTATGCAGGTTTCAGCCTTTTCTCGCTGAGACGGCTATCATAGCTCGGTCGGTCCGCTTTTTCCCTCCTGTTTCGACGACCTCCGCACGAGGAAAATATCCCAAGGCGAAGGGGAGCGCGAGAAAGAGGGGGGGAAAGTTGTAAGGCCGAATCGAGTTTTGAGCCGGGCTAAGCCCTGAAAAGGATGATAAAAGATAGGACCTTAATAATATTATCATACCGGCAATAATAATGATGATAATACTCGTAAGCAAAAGCCCTATTTCTCCACCCTTTCATTCTCCCCCAAACTTTAACCTTCCTGCGCGACGTCAGAGGTGAGGAATATCTCGCCATCCGTCTCTCTGGAGGCTTATAGTGTGCTGTACTGTACGAGCATCCTACTGTATCTGAACCAACTCTTACCATCGCCTCGCCGCGCAAAACGACAAGTNGGGGGGGTGGTGAGAAATTGCTGTTTTGGGGCATATTTGGTTGTTCTGATGGAGGGGAGGATTGGACTTTTTGTGGCGAGTGGTGCGTTCTCACGGGGAGGAATCGGATGCTGGTGATGGGGTGTTTGGTGGTGGTGGTGGGGTTGTATCATAGGATATCTATGCTATTTGTGTTTGGACGTGTGGGTTGGATTGGGAGTGATCATGTTATGTACCCGTACTGTACTGGTAGGTATGGAGGGTTAATGTATGAGACGTTTAATTGCCGCAAGCTCAAACTGTACTGTACCCAGTTGGATCCCCCTCCGGTCGGTTTCTTGCACTTGGGGGATTCCCCGTGAACAAAAGTTCCCTGCAGTCATTTACCAGTATATTTCACCAATTCAACCATCTCGGTGGGACGGCAAAGTCGAAATAAGTATTGCTTAACACCGTACCACTTCCCGCTTCGAGCCTTGCCCAACGAGCAGAACCTCTGGCAAGGTTTAGCTCCGACTTCTCAATTCTCAAGTTTCCTCCCTTCCCTCCCTTCCTTTGCTTGCAACTTGCCTTCATATGTTGACCCCAAAAGCCCGATTTATGCGCCCCAAAAATAGCCCGGGTATAAGAAGGTCCCGTGTGACTGACCGCCACCCCTCGCGCGAAATTCTTTTTGGTACTGCACTTGTAAAGTGAAGTGGTACTCGAGCATATGAATTTGGGGACAACTCTCGTCCCGCGCAGCGCTGTCTACGTTGGCCTCCGTGTCCGTGAAGGTGAAGTCATACGTGGGCCTTGGTGTTTGTGATTTTCGGAGGTTTTATTTGGTTCTGTGGCACGGGGGGTTAGTCTGGTTAGTTTTCAAAGTGAGGCAAGATGCGGTAGTGAGTGAGTGTGTATATTTGCGTCATGGGGTGAGGTGCATTGGTGAGGCGTGGTGGTTGGGCGTTGGTTAGTTATGAAAATGAAATCTTCTACTCGTGCAGTATGCTGTGATACCTCCTGTTGGGGCTCTGTTTGGATGGGAGGTATTCAACCACGCGAGTAGGAAAATCTAGCAGCGAGATAAGATTCTCCGGGCGGAGTCTGATGAGGGAAGTTGCTCGTGCAAATGTCTTCTCGATGGGGTATAAACCGCGCGGCACATATCGTAGGGAAGCTGAATATATGGGCTCCGCCGGAACGGAACGTTGTGCGCTATAGACCACTGTCTCTTCGTTGCCGTGAGGCAGATGCAAATCTACGACATAAGTGAAAGGCACGATGCTTCTTCCGTGGACTCATTACCAATTCTGGACTTTTGCATGGTAGCACAATCCTTGCTTCACAAGGGTTCGCTCGGTTTGTTCGAGTTATGTTAAGCGCGATGCATAGTAGTGTCTTGTGATTGACAATTGTGTAAAGCTTAATTAAGAATACTTGAGACGGAGCACTAGATTGGAAAGAGTGACAGAATATGAAAGACATTGAGGAATGACAGTGCATGAATGCATGTGGTTAGGGGCATTTCTTGTGTAATGTCGGGGATTTTGTGGCGGGAGGATAGAGAAAATAATTAATCAAAAAAACAGGGAAAAGACACTCATTGATAGGTGACTTGCCGAGTGTGTCCTGCGCTTATTGGGCGTTTCGCTAAACCCGTAGGAAAGCAGAGGAGCGGCTGTCAGGGGTCGAGTGAAACATGAAGGAAAAAAATATAGTCAGAATCATCGGCGCGAGTGAGAGAAGAGAAGAGAAGGAATTGGGGAAGAAAAAAGGAGAAAAGCATGACAATCAATCCACCGCCATCCAGAGCTCAATCCCGAACCACAAATTCCCTCTATCCCGACGCAATTTACGAAATATCGATCCTCTTCGCAATCTGGCTCTGCTTCTTCGGCACCACAATCTTCAAGATCCCGTGCGCAAGGCTGGCCTTCACGGCGTCCACATCCACATAGCTCGGGAATGAGAAGCTGCGCTGGAACTCGCCAACTGTGCGTTCCGAAACCCAATAACGGGGCTTGGAATCTTTATCCTTCTTCTCGGTGCCACCCTTGCCTTCTTGCTGGCCCTCCTTGTGGCCTTCCTCCTGGGCGGTGGTGGGCTCGTTGTCATCCGAGGACTCTTGGTGCGTGCGCTCGGTCTTGCCGCGGACGAGGAGCGTCTGCGGGTCGGTGAATTCGATGCTTAGGTTCGACTTGTC
>PYWC01000029.1:1604967-1630614 GCA_003182015.1 Tuber magnatum | reverse complement strand
TACTGCTTATACTAGTTTATCTATTTACTATTTACGGGTCTCGGGCTTCCGGGGTCTTCCGCAGGCCACGGTGGTCCGGCGGTGATCCAATGGGTGCTACCCATGACCACTACCTCGCATCTACCTTACCCGTGGCAGGAATCATGCTTTTAGTGTCTCTGCACTTCTCTTTCAGAGCCTATAGTGTTGGGAGCATGTTCGGTCTTGGTAGGTGTAAAACTCTCCCAGTCGCCCCGGCACCACCCGGGACTACCTTCGGGACCCCCACGGTTAACACCTGTTAACTCTGTCAGCTCTGGTCCGTTTTACTCCGAACAACTTGGAGGAGGTACTCCCTCTTCCACCCTATGCCCCCTATATATCCTCCGAACGGCCTACGGTCGACTGGACGGCAGTGACGTATATGGTGTTGCCAGCATGTCTACCAAGATTCCTCTTTGCTAGACTGCACACAACTACCCAACTGTTTGCCCATGACGTCCGGGCCTCAAGGCGGTGCTGGAGGGGTATGATAGGAATAATGTCTTGAATTTACAGCTTCCTCGAAGCTACGCAGCTCACCCAATAGCATCCCCCGGAACCCCAGATTCCAGTGTCATGCCTTGTTTTGCGTGACAAACACTCGAGTCAATTTTCCTGAACTCCCTGAAAGACTTCATATTGACAGGTAGGGTAACTCAGAACTCTGGGCAGGGTAACCCAAGCCCCAAGGCAGGGTAACCTGAACCCGCGGTTAGGGTAACCTGGTCCAGCGGACAAGTTAACTTTTCCCTGTTACCCTGTCTATCCCGTGGCTGGCGATAGACCTTTCTGACCTCTCTCCAGTTACCCGGCCTAGCTGAGCAACTGCCCCCTCATAAGTCCCTAAGTACGCTGACACCGCTCCAGCGTGTATCCAGGTACCTAAGTCCCTGACCAGCCAATTCTGTTCATTCTCCGAGCCCGCGCGATCAGGTCTCTATAGGTCAAGTACTTACTTGCCTGCCGGTTTCTATCAGTTCGCCTTCTAGCTACCTGTATGGGTATAGGTTACGTTTGCCATAGCTCATGTATGCTGGGTCGTTACACTGAAAGAGTTTGACATACCAGAATCACGACATCGGACGCGATACTAAGGTTACCAATCACGATAGCACTGGCTATCACCAACCAGAAAGCGGACACCAGATCAGGAACAGGCTCTATACCAGTTCCAACATAGACATGGCGAGATTGGTCTCCCACCTCCATATCGTGAAATTGGTGCCTATGCGAACTCAATTCTTGCTTGAGCCCATGGTGATACTGATTTGCCAACTCCTACAGTAAGTCATATGTGGACATACCGGTTTCTTTAGTGGTATCCAAAATCCCATGTGAGAAAGCAGAAAGCAATGGAGGTTGAGTAGAAGCAAGCTCATAGTATTGATGATTTGCGGATGTGGTTTTCTGAGTACCAGCAAATCAAAGAGGAAAAACGAGTTCTCGCATCCAACTGTTACAACTGCGATGAGACTGGGTTCCAAATTGGAATTGGTTATGACCAATGGGTTGTTACTCGTGAGCCTGAATGTCCACTCTTCTTTGCTAGTTCTAGGAATTGTGAGCTAATAACTTTTATTAAAATAATAAGTAGTGATAGCATAGTGCTCTCCTCGATGGTTATTGTTCCTGGAATCATGATCATGGAAGACAGGTTCACCAAGACAGACATTTCAGATGATGTTCTGCTTGGTGTTTCAGAGTCTGGTTATTCTAATGATATGCAAGCTTAAGAATGGCTGTGTCATTTTGAAAGATACTCATCTAAGCATTGCGTTGGAGTATGGCATTTGCTTCTTCTTGATGGGCACAATGCACACTGTACTCGAGAATTCATTAAGCTCTGTGATGAGAAGAAAATTCTTCTGTTTTGTCTCCCACACCATTGTACCTATCTTCTACAACCTCTAGATATTGTAGTTTTTTAACCCTATAAGCACTATCATGTGGAGGCAGTTAATGCAGCTATGAGAACAGGATATTCTGAATTCAACACAGTGGAGTTTCTTACAGCACTAGACTCAATACCTGCTCAAAGATTTAAGTGTACAACAATTATCTCCGAGTTTAACCAGACAGGACTGCTTCCCTTTAATCTGAATATTGTGCTTGATAAACTGTTATTATTTGATGAAGTGGAAATCTCACGACCACAGACACCATTGCATGCTGAGCACGATCCTACAAAGCTCCCTCCAACTCCTTAGATGATTTGTTCACATAAGCGAAATGTTGATTTCTTACAGTCTAAGATTGGTGAACTCTTACCAACTATGGGTCAGAGCCTTCAGATGCACCTGAAGGGGGGTCTAGCACAGGCACAGAGCAGAGCACTGGCTCTCGAAGACCTTCAGAACATGAAAGCAGCAGAAATGGCTCATGCTACATGGCAAAAGTGTAGTCTATGATCTATCTAAAAGGGTGGTATTCTCTATGCTCATAAAGCATGAGCTATAGTTTTACAAAAAGGAAAAGAAAGTGGAGAGATGCTTTTAGAGAAGGCTCAATGAATGCTGGATAGTGCACAAAAGGCGGTAGGAAACAAATACAAAAAACAGTAGAAAGAGATATCCAAGCAGATGAGGAAATGAGTAAAGGATCGGAACATGCAACAAAAGCAATAAAGGCTTTTTTATTGTGAAATTGGATACCATATTGTAAAACTTTCCTCTCATGTATACTAAATCTTTTGTTGAGCTGTTACTTGTGTTGAGCTATTCGGCACTCTTCAGAAGTGCCACTGCCTTTGAAGGTTACTTAGTATCCCTCCAGGTGGTTGGAACCTTGGCATGGATACCTCTATTCTTAATGGAGTATTATACTATAGAATGAATATGTAAAT
Source organism: Tuber magnatum (assembly GCA_003182015.1). Taxonomy (NCBI): domain Eukaryota; kingdom Fungi; phylum Ascomycota; class Pezizomycetes; order Pezizales; family Tuberaceae; genus Tuber; species Tuber magnatum. The sequence goes on along the minus strand of PYWC01000029.1, from coordinate 1,627,751 downwards.
GTCTTTTTTTAAAGTCAGGCTAGCAGGATAGCATTTACAGAGGTTAAAGATTAAGAGATGTTTTACGTTTCAACAGATAGTTTACTTCACCAAGAAAAATAAAGTGAGGATTACATTTGCTTTTTATTTTTTTACTTTGTTATCTACAACTCACAGGAGTGAAGTGCTTGTACAGTTCTTAATTATCAGAATTAACATAGAACCAAAATCTCAAATTGCCTTAAAGAGGCATTCAAGGTATGATACTACTTTCAGACCCTATTGTAACTAGTATGGGTACTAGATTATATTTTATATTTGGTTTTATAGTATCATTTGATACTTGTATTGTTTTGTGTGCATCACTTGTTACACACAATGTTTTATGTTTGGTTTCATAGTATTGTTTGATACTTGTATTGTTTTGTGTATATCACTTGATACATATAATGTTTGATATTTGGTTTTATAGTATTATTTGATACTTGTATTGTTTTGTGTCCATCACTTGATACATACAATATTTTATGTTTGGTTTTGCAGTATTATTTGATACTAGTATTATTTTGTGTGCTATTGCTTGATACATGTAAGGTTTTATAATACTGCTTATACTAGACATAAGTAGTAAGTTGTATTTAAAGACTGCTGATTTCTACAATAGAAATAGCAGACTTTGAGTGACAGTATTTCTAATATACTGGATTGAACTGTTACTTCTTTGATTCTCTATTACACCCTCTTGAAGACTCCTTTAGTTAGTAGCGCTCACTTCTTGTTGATCAAGAATCCATCTGCTTCTATTGTACCACCATGTGGATAGGATCCTAGTCCAAACATGTTACATTTTTTTAACCTCAACAAGCTGTTAGAAAGATACCTGAACTAGGCCTGATCAATCAACCAAAGTCTAGTTAGAAGCTAGCAGTGGGGAGTAGCAGAACCTAGGAGTGTTCGGCTCTGCTAGCAATTACTATTGAGCTATTACAGACTTGAAGTAAAAAGCAAGTCCAATAAGAAGACCTAACAAAGAAAAGACAACCCAAGAAACTAATAGGACCTAAGAGCAATTTCACAATTGATGAAGCAGCCTGACAGCTCATATGAGACCAAGCTACAAGAACTCTGATTGAATCTACAGAAGAACTAGCAAAGAAGGCATTTAGTGTACTGGTTTTTTTCTTTAAGTCCTAACAAAGCAAAGGCTTCTGCACAACCACTCAAGAGAGAGAGTCTACCCCATGCACCCCATAAGAACAAAAAGAGGAGGAGGTACTACAACAGACCATGCTATCGAAATCCTCAGACGACTCATCAGATAACTCATTGGATGATAGCTCTAGCAGCGAGGACTCCGAAGATGTCATGTTAGAAGGTAAACCTGATGTACCACCGAGCTGTTAGGATGGGTGACCAGGGCCAAAGATCAAACTGCCACTTTCTCCCTCATTCTGGGTCGAAAAAGAAGACCTAAAACTTGAAGTGTTTAACTGATAGGTTACAACTACTTCTTAGTATCTTGCCCTGCATGACATTGACAAGATGAAGAATGAAAGTAGAGCTTACTATGGAAGTTTCTGTATGGGGAACGCAGAAGAAGCATACCACCAAGCGATGAAGTACTACGAGAGTGGAGAAAAGATATGTGAAACAATACTGATAAAGTACCTGAGAGATAGATTCCAGTTCTTGCAAAACATCGAAGAACTTCACAGGACGTTCAAAGGTATTCAACAGGTTTGTAATGGGAAAACAGAAAGGATGATATTGATAGCTACGGACTTGCTAATATACTATGGATGACTACCTAGCAGGACAGTATTGCAATATATGCTAAAGCAGAGATTGTATAAGGCAATGCACTTGAGATTAAGGCAGGAGGTGGAACCCATGGAAGAGGATGGGGTTAGCTTTGACATGATAATTAAGTAAGCGGAATGAAAGAATGCGATCCTTTACGAAACAGGAGTTTACTGAACGTACTAACCCTAGCAATAAACCAACAAGGGATCCTACTCATGAGACCAGTGAAAAAAGAACAGACCATGCTATAAGAAATGAAAGGAAAATAAGGATAAGAAATAAAAGAGGTAGGATGAAGGCATGTGTTTCAAATGTGGGAAAAGGGGCACCATACAAAGGATTGCTACATTAGAAAAGGAAATGTAATGGGGGCATCCCTAGGAAGATGGATCCCCAGGTTGTGACTGCTCTGAACAACTTCAAACTTATTACCAAAAGTTTACACAGATGTAAGAGTAAAGTAAACGGTAAAACTTAATATGATTAAGCCTGACGCTTCACTCAATTAAGGTCTAGAGAGGATTGATCGTTGGAGTAGGAGAGTTCTCGCATATATTTTCAGTTAGTTTTATCTTATGCCAGAAACTCCCTCATCAGTTTACTCCAACTATTCGAGCACACCCTTCTCCGCTAAGGGTGGTCTGATATGTCTCCTGGCACATCCTTCGGGCATGCATGTGTTGACACACTCTAGTTGGCGTTCATCTTATGCGGTTATTGTTTCTGCCGTGTATTTCCATTTTGCCTACCAGAGTGAATACCTCTTTGCATCGGTGTCTTGCCAGTAGCTAACCATCAAGACACCTAATGAACTTGACTATCTATAACACCTTTCCCATATGCATTGATCTCTACATGACCCCGGAAGCTGCCATGAGCGGTTTATCTATCTACTATTTACAACTCTCGGGCTTCGGGTATCTTCCACAGGATATGGTGGTCCGGGAGTGGTCCAATGGGTGCTACCTATGACGACTACCTGGGATCCACCTTACCTGTGGCAGGAATCGTGCTTTTAGTGTCTCTGCACTTCTCTTACAAAGCCTATGGCATTGGGGACACTTTCAGGCTAGGTAGGTGTAAAACTCTCCCAGTTACCCTGGCACCACCCGGGACTACCTTCAGGACCTCCACGGTTAACTCCCGTTAACTCCGTCAGTTTTGGTCTGTTTTACTCTGAACAACTTGGAGGAGGTACTTCACCTTCCACCCTATGCCCCCTTATATATCCTGCTAACAGCCTATGGTCGACCGGATGGCAGTGACATATATGGTGTTGCAAGCAGGTCTCCAAAGATCCTTCTTTGCTAGACTGCATACAACCACGCAACTGTTTGCCCATGACATCTGGGCCTCAAGGCGAGGCCGGAGGGGTATGATCGGAATAATGTCACCAATTTACAGCTTCTTCGTAGCTGCGTAGCTCACCCAAAAGCATCTTCTGGATCCCCAGATTCCTGTCTTATGCATGGCTTCACATGACAACCATTTTGGTCATTTTTCCCGAACTTCCCGAGGGACTTCGTATTGAAAGGTAAGGTACCTCCGGACTTTAGACAGGGTAACCCAAGCCTCACAGCAGGGTAACCTGATCCTGAGGGTAGGGTAACCTTGTCCAGTGGACAAGAGGACTTTTCCCTATTACCCTGTCTATTCTGTCACCGGAGATAGACGCTTCTGACCTTTCCCCAGTTACCTGGCTTAGTTGAGTAACCGCTCCTTCAGAGGTCCCTAAGTACACTGACACTGCTCCCAGTTGTATCCAGGTACCTAAGTACCTGGCCAGCTAATTCAGTTCATCTCGGAGCCTGGGCCATCGAGTCTCCGTAGGTCAAGTACTTACTTGCCTGCCGGTTCCTACCAGTTCACCTCCTGGCTACCTGTATGGGTGTAGGTCCGACTGCCCTAGCTCATGTATGCTGCGTTGTTACAGGGAAAGGTAAATTGGCAAAAAAGGAGGCTAGTATAAACTAAGTAGAATCAAGCATGTATGATGAAATTGAGATAAACTTGGTTGAAGTAGAGAGCTTCTGGATGCAACCATCACTGATAATAATCCCTTGTGATGCATTGGAAGGGACTATTCATATCAATAGCCACCCAGCCAAGGTACTATTTCTATACGGGAAGACTCTGGCATGATATAATCAGTGCTACCTTTATCGCAATACATTGAATATTCAGATCTGTTTCTACACAGTGGTATGCAGACTGTTTGAGAGAAATTGGGAAGGGAAAGCCAATTTCCATAATGGTCTGAGGATACCTCTGAGGGCAGAAATAGTGGAACCTTTGCTCTCTTGGTTGTGAAATTAGTAGACTGGTGAGTCTACCTCCAACTGCTTGAAACCTGCCTTATTCCAGTCCTAGAATGAGTTTGTGATACTCTTAGTGATTCTATCTTCCAGCAAGAGAACTGCACTATTCATATGGCTCAGGCAGTATAACATTGGTTTGACTAAAATTGGATTAAGTTGGTTGAACATCCTCTATATTTACCAGAGCTGAATCTTATAAAATATTTGTTGCTTGAGCTAAAGAAACACCTTGAGATTCAGTATCCTGACATTACCTCAATACATGGTAGCTCTTAGAAGGTCAAGTAGAAGCTAGCGCAGGTATTTCCAATACTATGAGATACAATACCTTCTGAGCTTTTTGTGCAATTGTGGAGGTCCATAGTGTACAAAGTTCAAGCTGTTATTGTAGCAAAGGGGTGGTACACAAGATACTAGAAACAACTTTTTGAATTTTTTATTTCATCAATATGTAAAAGGTGGTCTCAGATTTTATTGCCTTCAATCTCTTCTCATTTAAGATTTTTGTTGTTCAGTGATTGTAAAATCTCTACTCTATATTTATAGCCGCTGTAATGGCTAAGATGTGTGATCAGCAAGACTTTTGTATAAGTCCTCTGCATTAACAAGAGATGCATAATTCATGGCCTATAAAAAGAAACTATCAAAGTTAATAGTTACTACTATTAAGAGACAAGCAAGATTGTAGATATTAATATAAAATAAAAAGTATTGCTTCCATGTTACTGTATTGCAATGTTGTATTAAGCTACCAGGTTTCTATAACAACATGCTAGATGATATTGTAGTGAGCTAGGAGATTACTATGGCAATGCCAAAGAACCATTGAACTGTCAAAGACCATTGTGCTGTCTGGCACTCTCTTGAAAGTACTGGAAGGTTGTGAGCCAGTAAGCAGTCACTGGTTGTAGCTGTACCACAACCTTGACACAAGTATACTAGTATATAGCTCATTACACCTTTGGTAAGGTGGACTGCTAACAGATTAATGACAATATTTTATACAGACTTTTGCCAAGTGGCAGTACCATACTATTATAATAATAATATTATAATATCATATCCATATTATACCTGCTATGGAAAGCACAGTACAACCTCTTTAAAATGTTCATGCCTGCAGACCCACCCCACTTTATTCCCAAAACCAAAGAAACGTTATGGTCGAGAGTCCACTATAGCAGTATTCTCTACCCAGCACATAGTTCGTAGAGGGGGTTACGTGATAATATACCAGTACGTACCCTACACACCTACCAATAGATGGGCAATCAGCCAGCATGCTATTTATAATTTGACAGAATACACCTTCTCACTACAATACTTCTACTAACAAGTCCTGAGCACTTATGATGCAATTGGAGGTTTATGGCGAGGGGGGTAGAGGTGTAAGGTTGTGGCAACAAGATATAGATTATCATATCCATAGTTCCCAAAGTGTCACCCATGGGAGGGGAAGCTTTTTTGGATTGAGATAGTATTCTGTTTTATTCTATTACTTGTATTACCTATGCTGAGTACACTAACCTGGGAAGTATCTTCCTTGCAGGACTAGAAAAACTACTGGTAAACAAAACAAAAACAGGGGAAAAAAAAGGAGACAAAAATTATAGAGTTCTCTATATTATGTCAAAGCCTAACCCTACTATGCTACATATGCTAAAACTTAGTCCAGCTCAATCAATTCAATTAAACCACTAATGAACCAACCAACAATTACCCCTACTAAATAAACCAGATCAAACAGGAAAGAATAAAATACAGGTTACTCTGCAAAACCCATATACCCTCGCCATCCCTCCACAAGGGAAAGAAATCATGCAACAACAGCTTGTGCCTTCAATCTCTCCCCATATCCTCTATACACATCTTTCAAGTGACCTGTGATCTCAGAACCCACATTTGCTATAGTTCTATTTCGACACTTGGTATCCTAGTTACTGTCATCAGTAAAGATATAGGCTAGCACCCTCTGTGCTTATAGTATCTGGAACACTAAGTACACAGAATGCAAATTGCTACTCAGGACATGATGTTAGCTCTCAGTCGCATCAGGGTGCAACTGTGTTGACACGGAATTTCTAGGGTGCAACTAGGAACAACATAGTTGACACAGAATTCTCAGAGTGCAACTAGGCACAACACTGCATTGTCAGGATGCAAACTGGACATGACGTCTAATCTGAGTCTTATTGGAGTGAAAACAGAATCAAGACTAAATCCGCTGAAATTATAAGTTCCCCAAGAGTCCCCCAATTTTCACTTTGTGACCTTGGTCACAATTGAATTCAAAAAGTGGTGTTAGATTGTATAATTTATTAAAACAATAATATACATAGTGATAGTCTCATTAAACCTGCTCTACTGGTCGCGCAATCTCACCAGTTAAGACCACTTTCATAACTGATAATAACTCTACCAATATTGATCATGGGTAGATGTTCTTTAGTTAGTTGAAAGGCTGGCTTCGAGTAGATCTATAGTACAAAGTGTGGAGGGCTGCAGCCAAAGGGCGCCTGAGGAATCTGGGGTCAAATCAGTACATAGTCAAAACCTTACCAGAACCTTACCAGGAAAGATAACTTTTATAACAGGCTCTAGCTCCACCCATATTGATCACGGGTAGATGTTCTTTGGTCTATCGGAAAGCCGGCATCGAGTAGATCTATGCTGCAAAGTGTGGAGTACTGCAGCCAAAGGACGCCCGAGGAATCTGGTGTCAAGATCAGTAGATAGTCAGAACCTTACTAGGAAAGACCGCTTTCATAACAGGCTGTAGCTCCACCAATATTGATTGCAGGTAGACGTTCTTTAGTCCATTGGAAAGCTGGAGTCGAGTAGACCTATGCTACAAAGCGTCAAGTGCTGCAGCCAAAGGACGCCCGAGGGATCTGGTGTCAAGGTTAGTCCATTACAAGGAGACTAAATAGCTAGCCAGTATCACATCAAGTAAATTTGCATACCTTACAGAATTCAATGGGAGAACAGAAATACCAGTTAGTGTTAGTAGAATCTATGTGTATAGGGTAGTGGTGTAGTGGATGGGTGTTCAGGAGTGCATTGTGGTATTGCTGTGTGTCAGTATCAGTGGAGTTATGGTGAGATCACAACAAAGTACTAGTACTGCAACTACAACTGGCATTACCAGTTGGCCATAGCGATCACTCGGATTCAGAGTAGAATGTAACTCCCTTTTCACTTTTTCATTCATAAAGTGCTGAAAATAGAAATAGTCCAGATAGGCAATTTAAACCAGGAGCATGTGGCTTGCTTCAAAGGGGCCTAGTTTGGCTTTTGGCAAGAATCTCCTGATAATAGGTTCAGATATACTAGGTGTGGGCTGGGCTTATGTGAGATGCGATGTCGCATTTGGACCTACCAGAATGTAGAAAAGCAGCTCAAGCTCACCCTGGTGTCAGCAGGTATTGCATTCAATGTCAGAACGTACCAGATGCACAGGATGCAGTGCTAGGTCACCCTAGTGTGCAGGGGTGTTGCAATCGATGTCAGAATGCACAAGATGCAGGGGATGCAGACTAGATATCACGTACATCAGGATGCAATACCAGTGCACTAGATGCACTATTTTCTTTTACTGATGGTCCTCTATCCATTGTCTTAAGTGCTTGACCCACTCCAGCTCTGGTTTCCAGTTGGCACAGGTCTCCTTTACCAAGTGCAGTTTCCGGCTTGTAGCAATAGAGGACTGGCACACCATGTACAGTGTGTCTGAGAGGAAGAAGAGCTACAAGTTGAGCAAGAGGGTGAGGGTAAGGGTGTGGAGGCTTGTGCACTTGGTAAGAGCACTTGAGGCCGAGCATGGTACTAGATCTATTAATGGGAGAAGAAGGTCCAAGGTGTCACTATCCAACTGCACATTAGTGAGGTTTATGCCCAGAGAGAGGTTATAGAAAATGCTCACTAGCTACATCATATGGGTTGTAAGAGCACTATAGACAGTAATTAAGCTAGAATGGTGAGTTAGTGATAGGAGTGAAAAGAAAGAAAAACAGGGAGGGGGGGTTATTAAGTATACCTCGATTCAAGACTGCTTTGTGGCAGTAGCTTTTGTAAACCCCCCATTGGTTTGGGTATTATCTCGCCATCCTCTTCTCCCATTGTCACTTTATTCTGGACAGCCAATTTTCCAATCTGTCCAACCCCCTCCTCAAGCACAGACAGTATTCTAGTTGTGAAGTCTTCCAGGTTACTATATTCACTACCATCATAATCACTTATGATGCCTCCTCCTTCTCTCCATCTGACCCCACTACTCCCTCCACCACAGTGTTGTATATCTTATACCCCTCTACTACTATCATCATCCTCCCTACTTACATCTTGCTATCTATTCCCACCCTCTTCATACTTATTTCCCTCGCTGGCCTCTTCATTATCATACTCCCTACCTGAATTGTACATGGCTCCAGCAAGTCCATCCACTAGGGAATCTCACCCCCACCTCTACCACTGCTAGTGTCAGGATCTCCATCATCACCCCTACCAGCAAACCTCCCAACTTCATCCCCTGTGATGGCAATCAGCCTGCTATCATGGTAGTAATAATTTATTGAAGTGTCCTCATCGGTGAACATAGTGTCAATGTATAGGTTATAGAGAGTGTATGCTATGTGAAAATATTGGAAACTCTGACCCTTGTCCTAAGATATAAGGTTGGTAGTGGGAATTGAACACAATATAGTTTAAGACTTAAAGGTAGTATTCTCCGCTTGTACTATTAAACTATATGATAATGTAGGAAATAAACCTGTCTATATATACCCATACTCTAATCATGTACACAGCCACCTGACCAAGAAAATATCTATGTGTCATCCCTAGTTGCATACATGAGTCACATCAACTCATGTATGTGACTGTATAGGATTAGGAAATTGTACATCTTAACACTTCCTCTACGATTCCATTCTCAAAATAACCAGAATACCCTTAAACAACAACTTTGTCAATCCTTTCATACATATATACATCTACCAAATTATGCTTTGTTTTGACCTGTGTCACAACTATCTCTCCCTTTTCCCTCTTTTCCTGAGTATTATAATACTGCACATCGATATGTTTCACTCAGTCTGAGACTTCCGTGTTCTTGGTAAGCCTTAGAACTGATGTGTTGTTATAGTATCTTATCGGTGTTGTCGATATACTCATCTCTGATCAACCTCAGTTGACCCAGATTGCTTGTTTCGATATGAAAGTGAGTCCTGTGTCTTCTGCTTCAGTTGTTAAGAGTGCTGTAGTTCTCTGTTTCTTGGACTGCCATATTACCATATAACTATATGTTTGGACTATTAATCCCATAAAGGACTTGCAATCTATGAAGTTTGATGCATAGGAGCTATCACTATATACATGAAGTAGTGCTGTGTTCTTATCTTGCTCATAGCCTAATCCCTTTGTCTCTGTTGCTTGGAGGTATTAGAGAACTCATTTAGAACTTTTGCAATCAGTGATTGTTGGCTTGGCTGAGATCTTGCTTAGGAATGTGGTAGCATAAGTGATGTCTGGTCTGGTAGCAATAGCGGCTTACATCAGTGATTCTATTATAGATTGGTATAGTCATTGATCGCAGAGCTTTAAATCGTCTTGTGCTGTCCTTAGGGGTGAGTGAACCTCAATAGGTGTTGTAATTGGGGTGCCTTCTAACATGTTGTACCGTTCCAGGAGTTCTGTTATGTATCATTCTTGGAATAGCCAAATATATTCTAATCTTTTTTCTATCTCCATCCCCAGTAGGAGTGAGGCTACCGCTGAGTTTGTACACTGAAACTTGGATTGTATCTCGGCAAGATATTCCTTAACTTGTTTAGGTATTCCAGTTATTACTATGTCATCTACATAGATACAATAGTAGAGATCTCTGACTATAAGGATACATGGGTCAAGGTTTGATATAGTGAAGTTCATGTCGGTGAGGGTTTTGGTAAGGCCTTGATACTATAGAAGTGGAGATTGTTGGAGACCATATATCGCTTTGTTGGACTTCCATACTTTTTCTTGTTGTTGGTACTCTTTAGATAGTTCAAGCTAGATTTCTGCATTGATGTTACTATATAGGAAGACACTTTTGACATCCAGTTGTTGTATGGTATAACTAAATTTGATTGATATACTTAGTAGAATTCTGAGAGATTCTACTCTAGTGACCAGAGTATATACTTCTTCATAATCTACTCTGAGTTGCTGGTTAAATCCTTGTATACAATATCACTCTTTTCTTCTTTGTATGGTCACGTCCTTGTTGCCTTTCACCTTGTATGCCCAATGTCCTGTTATTACTTTCACTTCTTCAGGTTTGTCGACCACTGTCCCTACCTTCCCTTTATTCAGAACTTCCATCTCGTTATCCATGGCCATTTTCTATTCCTCCTTTTCATTCAAGTTCATTGCCTCATTGTATGTTATTGGATCTAGTATATGATATATCAGACCCCCAAATTCACTAAGATTTAAGACATTCTGTTCTTCTCAAATCTCTGCCTCGATGTATTCGCATTCTGACTGGTATTGGATATCTCTAGTTCCCAGGGGTTCTAGCGGTCCATTTCATTTTATATAGTCACTGGATTCCTTATCGACGTTTTTCAGTTTACCTTTTAGCTTTCACAGTTTCTTTTTGGCAAGTTAGTAGTAATAGGTTTCAGACTTTTCTATATGTGCTATGTGTAGTGACGATTGTCATAGAGGATCTCATCTTGGAGGTTCTTGGATTGCAGGGTCTTGCACTAGTGGTTCAACCTGCTTCCCTTTTAATGGTAACTGTGGGAATCTACCTAGTAGACTATGTGTTACAGTTTCCCACTACTGGTATTATTTGCAACAGGTAACGACCTTATGTATCTTCTGAACTGCACTATGCTGTATCCAAGAGCTCCTCGAGTCTGTTGGCCCTATCTTAGTATTCTCATGTGAGGTTCGGTTTCTCACCAGTGCCGAGAATGTTGGTCTTTTCTTTGGTTAACTAGATCTGCGTAGCGGATAGGTTCTGGACTCCATGGTTGATCTGCCTAGCACATTGGTTTGGAGTGTAATATTTTTATATTGTAAGGAGTATAAAGTAGGAGTGTAATGACCCAGCACGGATGAGCTATGGCAGTCGGAACCTACACCCATACAGGTAGCCTAGAGGGGAACTGGTCAGGACTGGCCAGCAAGTGAGTACTTGACCTACGGAGACCCGATGGCCTGGGCTCTGAGAATGAACAGAATTAGCTAGCCAGGTACAGAAGTACCTGGGTACACCTGCGAGAGGTGTCAGCGTACTTAAGGACTTCTGAAGGAGCAGTTGCTCAGCAAGGCCGGGTACCTAGAGACAGGTCAGAAATGTCTATCGCCGGCGATGAGATAGACAGAGTAACAGGGAAAAGTTACCTTTTCCATGGGACAAGGTTACCCTACCCTCGGGATCAGGTTACCCTGCCATGGGGCTTGGGTTACCCTGCCCAAAGTCCTGAGTAACCCTACCTTTCAATACGAAGTCCCGGGGGAGTTCGGGAAAAATGACGGGAATGTTTGTCACGTGAAACCACGCACAATACTGGAATCTGGGATTCTGGGAGATGCTGTTGGGCGAGCTACACGGCTCCGAAGAGGCTGTATATTGGAGACATTATTCCTATGATACCCATCCGGCCCCGCCTTGAGTTCCGGACATCATGGGCAAACAGTTGCGTAGTTGTGTGCAGTCTAGCAAAGTGGAATCTTTGGAGACCTGCTTGCAACACCATATACGTTGCTGCTGTCTGGTCGACAATAGGCTGTTCGCAGGATATATAAGGGGGTATAGGGTAGAAGGTGGAGTACCCCCTCCAAGTTGTTCGGGGTAAAACGGACTAAAACTGACGGAGTTAATGGGTGTTAATTGTGGGGGTCCCGAAGGTAGTCGTGGGTGGTGCCGGGACAACCGCAAGAGTTTTACACCTACCAAGCCCGAAAGTGTCCCCAATGCCATAGGCTCTGCAAGGGAAGTGCAGAGACACCAAAAGCATGATTCCTACCACAGGTGAGGTGCTTCCGAGGTAGTGGTCAGGGGTAGCGCCCATTGGATCACTCCTGGAGCACTGTGGCCTGCGGAAGAAACTGGAAGTCCATGAACCGTAAATAATAGATAGATAAAATGCTCGCGGTAGCTTCCAGGGCCAAGTAGAAATCAATGCACATAGGAAGGGTGTCATAGATAGCCTAGTTCATGCGGCGTCTTGACTGTTAGCCACTGGCAAGATGCCGATACACAGAAGTTTTTACGCCGGCAGGTAAAAGGGAAATGCACTGCAGAAACGATAAGCGCATAAGGTGAGCGCTGCCTAGAGTGTGTCGACACATGCATACCTGAAGGGTGTGTCAGGAGACGTGTCGGACCGCCCTTAGTGGAGAACAGTGTGCTTGAATGGTTGAAGTAAACTCATGGGAGAGTTTCTGGCATAAGATAAAAGTACCTGATGGTCTATGCGAGAACTCTCCTACTCCAACAATCAATCCTCTTGAGACCTTAATTGAGTAAAGCGTCAGGCTTAACGATATTAAGTTTTACCGTTTACTTTACTCTTACATCTGTGTGAACTTTTTTCGATAAGTTTGAAGTTGTTCGGTGCGGTCGCAACCTTGGGATCCACCTTCCTAGGGGCGCCCCCGTTATAGTATATCGTTAAGCGAGCTCCTCACTTAACTCCTCTCCGGATTAATTGTTTCTTGACCTTCGGCACTGACCTTGTGTGAATACTGGTAACCTTGTATAGAACAAGCAGCCCAGGGTGGAAAGGGCAATAGCCAGTACCGAACTTCGATCCAGCATGGAATCCAAGTCAGATTCGGACCTTGATCTTGACAAACATGCCGCCAACATGTTTTGCGCGTCGGTTTTTCTGGGCGTTCGAGGTATTGACTGGGATGGTTATCGGTTGCTTCTGGAGGCTGTCCCTATTCAGTTACCTAGTGAATGCCTCAACACCATGATTGCAGACCCTCGCGGTGCGGCGCTCTCATTTTTCTAAGACCCTACTCTGGTCCACAACATGACCCCTCCTCCACCCCAAGGGGTTCCATTTAGCGAGTTCTTGTGTGAGTTCGTCGAACCTTACATCGTCCGGGAGATAGCCAAGTCACTTGAGGAAGCCAAGCGGGAACTAATGAACTGGAACACTTAGCAGAAGGGGATGTTCTGGAAACAGATCACCACCACAGCAGTGGAATAGATGAAAGTGCAGCAGGAGGCATACCTGTGGATGATAAGGGATCAGCAGGCATTGAGGACTCGGATGACAGCATTGGAAAAGGCTTTCGACGGCAGGTATAGTATTGATGCTGAGATTGATGTACTGATGTTAGAGGCTACGCCCCCACTCCCACTCGTCCATACCAAGCCTGGGAACTTCAGTACGGAATTAGCCATGGGAGCCAGAAACGACTAATGGAGCGTGTACCTGAGCCCAATCGGTATACGCATGTTGGAAAGCCAGAAAGGTGACAGGTACGGTTATACTCCCTCCTTCTCAAGGGCATGTACAGGCTCTCTGTCTGTCCCTCCCTCCATCGCCCGTAGTCGTTCAGGCAGCCCAACGGTCGGGCCAGCTGATGGACGTCGAGTAAGGAAAAGGACGTCCAAACCGAAGGGTATCAGGGCCCCAGATACACCTGACCCAACTCCTTGTCCGACCCCAGCCCCTACCATTCGACCTGCAACACCGTCGGTTGCAACTCCTGTACCTCTCATAGCTGCCCCAAGACCCACATCTCTGCCAGTTTCGTTGCCCGTTCCAGATACCTTTCCTGCCACAGCCTTCCTACCAGCAGTATTGGCTACCCCAGGGTTCAGGCCACTGCGTGTGGCGTCACCCGGACCTTTCGAACAGGTAAGTCGCCAGGAAGAGCGAGCCCCCATGTCTCCATCACATGTGTAACATGTTCGGGCCAGGCCCTAGTCACCTAGCGGTAAGATAGGAGAAGATGGCTTCGTGATCAATACGAAGCGAGCGCTGCTAGCTAAAGGAGGCTTCGAACGAGATGTAATAGGAGATCAAAGAAGTAACCGTTCAACCAAGTATATTAAAGAATACTGTCAGCCGAAGTCTGCTGTTTCCATCGTGGGAATCAGCGGTCTTTAAATACAGCATATCGTTTATCTCCAGTATGAGCGATATTGCAAAACATTGTGTGTATCAACCGATAGCACACGAAACAATACACGTATCAAATGATACTTATGAAACCAAACATAAAACAATGTGTGTATCAACCGATAGCACACGGAACATTACAAGTATCAAACGATACTGTGAAACCAAACATAAAACAATAGTAACCCGTACCGGTTACAACCTGGGACTCCGATCCCCGGACCAGGGACACCCGCTCGCTCCATTCCTTGGGCACCCATGATTCCCTCTGCCTCTTCAAAACCAACTTTTCCCTCTGTCCTCTCCACTAGTATGAGTGGTGAGTCGGACAGCCAAGACGAGTTCTGCCTGTCGAGCTGCAAATCAGAAGAGACCCATATGGGGTGGATTCATTACCTCACCTATGGGTGCAGGGAGGAACAATGGACCCCGGTAAGGCACCGACAAAGTCAGAAGGAAGGAGATGGACGACCAATAGGCGGGTACTGTGGGTCATGGAGGCACGCTGGGCCCCCGATGCAACCCTTGAGTTGTCCCGAGTTGCAGTGTTTTCTCCGGATAACACAGACGGCGCCCAACCCAACCCCTGAGAGTGGGCGAGGCCTGGTTCTACCACCCGCATCAGGACCATCAGGGGCTGACCCCCCAGAGGATGGTACCCAGGATGGCTGAGAGGAATGGTTTGATGGGTACGATAGACTGCGGGAATCCCAAGATGGGAATACTGGAGATAGTTGGGAGGGAAATACACCACCCGGAGGTGGTACAGCGGGAGCAGGCGGAGATCCAGGCGACTCTGACCATGACAGCTCGGATAATGATGATGATGGAGAATCTCTCCCTGACTTGACCCCCTTCCTCTGTGCTCACAAGGATCACTGGAGCAACAAGAAGAAACGGCGGTGGGATGGCCAGGCCAAGGGGTGGGCGAGAGCCTTGAGGGATACTGGTTTGGCTTTTAGGCCTACACCAAGACACCGGCAGAAGATGCCTGACAAGCTGAGTGGTATCTCTCCATTCAAGGGCAAAGTTACCGAACTCGTGAGCTTCTTGACCTTGGTAGAGGTCAAATTTGAATACTTTCCGGATTGCAAGTTAACCGACTTGAACAAGGTAAACTTGGTGATCCCCCTTCTTGAAGACTCCACCTGGGCAAGGTATCTGGGGTTGCATGGGCACATTAACAAGGAAGCCGCCAAGCGCACTGGTGTCCCTGTCGAAGACAGCAACCGCTTACAGACATGGAAAGGGTTCCGAGAACGGCTGGAACGAAGTTTCAGCGGAGACCAGGGCGAGCGAGGTCGATCCCTTCGCGAGTGGCGAGACCTTGAGATGAAGCCCTATCACATCAATGAGTACCTGGATAAGATAATTGATTATATGTATAAGCTTAGCTATACAGATCCAGTACAGGTACAAGACAAGGTTCGATCAGGCATCACACAAGAGGTCCAGAATATGTAGGCATTTAAGCAGCCCTATCCGACTGACCTGAATGAGTACCTTGATCTTCTCTGGAACGTCGGGCACAAGCTGGAGGACAACAACCGGTTCAGTAACCACGTCGTCCACCCAGCCCCCCGGTCTCAACCCGCTGAATCGAAGGAGGATAGATTCTCGACATCTGGCAGGTTCAAGAAGAAGGAAGAAGGTTTGCACAGACAGAACCAGACGTCTGCTAAACCTACGAATTTCAACGCGGGGAAACAGGAAAAGCTGGAGACTTCTGAGTATGCAATAGCGCATAAGGAAATCCCGTCGACTTTGACCGAACATCGGAGGAAGCACAACCAGTGCACCAAGTGCGGGCAAACGGGACACTTCTGGAGAACATGTACCGCAACAGCCCCAGTTGTTAGTTCATCCAAACAGGCTTGTGGGTTGAAACGGTTGGCCCTGGTAAGTGTGCGCACAGGAACAGACAAGCAAGTAAAGCGCATTGAAGCGCCCCCTCCGGCTTCCTCGTCAAAGATACTTGAACTCTGCCAGGCATCACCTCAGATCATGGAGGTTGATACTGACGGCCCAGAATAGGTAAGAACCCATTCTGTTTAAGGTGTAACCTTATTAACCTACAGCCATAGACCCCTGAGGGATAGATGGACATGAGCCACGGAGGTGGCTTCGGAGATGGGTCAGTACCCTTCTACTGCGTAAACAACCCTGATACTGACTACACCCAGGTGGTGTCGGCAGGTAGATGTTGCGGGCCGTGCGCGGTGGGCTCGGCTATTTCTCCTTTGCTGGGTGTCTGGTTATTTCCTTTGGTCTAGTTATATGTATTTCTTTCAGGATTTCCTTAGCTAGATGGGCAAGTCATAGGACATTATTTCGGTTGAGGCTGGGTAAGGTCTTGCTAGAGGAGATGCTCGACATTGCGGAAGCAAGGCTGCTTCGCTGGGAACCAGTCCGACAGCGGACTTCTACCCACTCCGGGCAAAATTGTTATGTTTAGTACAAGCGGGATTGGTTCAGGCTGGACTTGATCAAATAAATAGTGCTATTTTCAAGTTTACCTGAAGAGGGCTTAGTACTAGAAATCATCCTGGCATGGTAGTAAAGACCCTAGTTATTGAAAAAATGAATCCCAATTCCTTACGTTTACCGACCCGTTGTGGCCGCTCATGTGTTGAAAGGCAAGAGACAAAAAGGATTCACTAAGCCAAGATGACCAAGTCCCCAAAACAAGCGAAGAGGCGGAAGCGTGACCACTTGCCTTGTCATACCAAGTCTATCTACCTGAGGGCCAAGTTAGACTGGAAGATAGGAGCAAGGCAGGTAAGCGCGGAAGCACTCCAGCTACTCGATAGTGTAGCTACTGGGCCAGTGCTCAGTAGCTGATGGGTTAAGGAGACTCAGGCACCTTGTGTACGATGAAAGGTACACGTGCCGATAAGCGACGTGAGCGGTAATCACATTCCTGGGTCAGGGCTACACTATACTAAGTCATTGGGGATGAGAATAGGTGACCACCATAATGAGATGCGCTTTGAAGTCACGGATATGCCGGACACTAAGGTGGATGGGTACCTACCTATGTCTTGGTTCAAGGACCATAACCCTGACACAGATTGGAAGACGGGATCACTAACCTGGTGCGCAGATTTCTGCAAGGCTAACCGCCTGGCAGAGCAGCGGCGCTTAGTGTTCAGGACCGATGAAGAGTTACTAGCCGAGGACCCTAGTAATGTATACCTATTGGGAATTGTGCAATCCTCCGATAAGGAAGGCGCAGACATTACAGTTAGGCTACTTACCGAGTATCAGCACTATGGGGATACCTTGAGTCAAGGATGGATTGAGGCGCTACTGGAGCATGCGAAGTATAACCATACGAGCAAGTGGCAACCAGGAACTCAACCTCCATTTGGGGCTAACCATCCGTTATTGGAAAAGGAGCTCAAGGCGCTCCGTGAATATCTCAATGAAATGCTATGGACAGCAAAGCTACAGCGATCCAGTTCCTCAGCAGCAGCCCCTATCCTCTTTGTGCCAAAACCAGATGGTACATTAAGACTGGTAATAGATTACCGAGGGCTGAATAAAATCATGGTTAAGAGCAAGTACCCTCTACTGTTGATGAATGAACTCCGAGATAGGTTAGGAAAAGCTGCTGTGTTCACCAGGTTGGACTTGAAGGATGGGTACTACCGTCTGAGGATCGCAGAAAGTGAGGAATGGAAGACAGCTTTCCGGTGCAGATATGGACTGTATGAATACACGGTCATGCCGTTTGGGTTATGTAACGCTCTGGCAACTTTTCAGAGCATGATAAACGAGGGCTTCTGGGACCTCATGGATGATGGAGTCGTTGCCTATATGGATAACATCCTGATCTACTCCGAAACTATTGAAGAGCACGTCGCGATGGTGAGACATGTGGTGGAGAAATTGCGGAAAGCCAGACTATGCGTAAGTAGGAAGAAGTCCAGTTTCCACCAATGGGAAGTTGAATTCGTTGGATACAAGATCTCCGATATGGGGATCTCTATGTTGTCGGAGAAGGTGCAAACAAAGAGGGATTGGGCACCTCTGACGTACGTTGTTGACGGTCAAAGCTTTATGGGCTTTGCCAACTTCTATCGTCGGTTCATAGAAGGTTTCAGCAAGATAGCGAAACCTCTGACGGACTTGACAAAGAAGAATGTCCAATTGGAATGGGCACCTGGCTGTGAGTAGGCCTTCAACCATTTGAAAGAAGCGTTCACGTCCAAACCGATCCTAGCACATTTTGACCCTGAACGGCCAACCCAGCTGGAAAATGCCGCTAGTGACTTTCCATTAGGAGCTGTCCTCTCCCCGTTCTGTGAAGATGAGAGATGGCATCCGGTGGCCTACCATAGTAGGAAGTGTCACTCAGGTGAGATTAATTATGATGTCCATGATAAGGAAATGACTGCCATCGTAGCGCCAGACAAGGAATGGGATCATTAGCTACGCTCGGTAACGGACCAGTTGGTGATCTATACGAATCATAAGAATTTGGTGTACTTCAATAGTACCAAGGTCCTTAACCGAAGGCGGCACTGCTGGGATGAGTTCTTGCAACTGTTTAGGTTCAAGGTGGTTTACCGAGAAGGGCGGTTGAATGAGAAGGCAGATGGTTTGTCATGGCGTAGGGACTACCGCCCTGAAGTGGAAAGTGATTTTTGGCCAGAGTCGTTTCTTTGCCCCTGACAGTGGATCGCAAGCCAGGAGCAGGACATCTTCCGACCACAGGTGCTGCAGGTGTGCCAAGGATTTTGGCTCCAGTCTTCTGTTTTGGATCAACTACGGGTAGGGATAAAAGAAGACCAGGAATACTTAAGAATCCTAGTGGTAATAGCTGATGGTGACATAAGAGGTCGACTGACATTTTCCGACGGAAAATGGCTTACTCCGGTACAAGAACAGGTGGTATGTTCCCAAGGGCTAGAATCTGCAGTAGACAATCATGGAGGCTGAAACATGACTCCCAAATTGTGGGGCACTTTGGGACTTACAAAACCATTGGCAGGGTTAGAGCTAACTTCTATTGGCCAAAGATGGACGAGCACATCACTGACTATGTGCGAACATGTGATGCAGGCCAAAGAAATAAGTCCATCAGGCATAAGAGGTGCGGGCTGCTGGAACCTATTGATGTTCCTATGCGGCTGTGGATGGCGATTTCAATAGACTTCATTGTAGCGCTGCCAGAGTCTGCAGGGTATACCAAAGTCTGGGTCATAGTGGACAGATTCTCGAAAATGGCCCATTTCATATCCCTGACCACAGAGGTACCTATCAAGGAGCTTGCCTTGATATTCCTGAAGGAAGTTTGGTGCCTTCATGGCCTCCCAGAGTAAATCATCTCCAATCGCGATAGCCGGTTCACATCCAAGTTCTGGATGAGTCAAATGCACTTGTTGCAAGTGACGCGAAATGTTTCGACTGCATTCCACCCTGAGACTGATGGGCAAACCGAGAGGGTTAATCAGGCACTGGAGCAGTACTTGTGTAGTTACTTGTAACGGGGGCACCCCTAGGGAGATGGATCCCAAGGTTGCGACCGCACTGAACAAGTTCAAACTTATCGCCAAAAGTTCACACAGATGTAAGAGTAAAGTAAACGGTAAAACTTAATATTGTTAAGTCTGACACTTCACTCAATTAAGGTCTCGAGAGGATTGATTGTTGGAGTACGAGAGTTCTTGCATAGACTTTCAGGTAGTTTTATCTTATGCCAGAAACTCCCCCATCAGTTTACTCCAACCATTTGAGTACACCCTTCTCCGCTAAGGGTGGTCCGACACGTCTCCAGGCACACCCTTTGGGCATGCATGTGTTGACATACTCTAGTCGGCGTTCACCTTATGTGGTTATCGTTTCTGCGGTGCATTTCCATTTTGCCCGCTGGAGGGAAAACTTCTGCGCATCGTTGTCTTGCCAGTGGCTAACAGTCAAGGCAACTGATGAACTAGACTATCTATGACACCCTTCCCATATGCATTGATCTCTACTTGACTCTGGAGGCTACCGTGAGGCGTTTATCTATTTACTATTTACGGGTCGCGGGCTTTCGCTGCCTTCCGCAGGGCACGGTAGTCCGCGAGTGATCCAATGGGCGCTACCCATGACCACTACCTCGGATCTACCTTACCTGTCATAGGAATCATGCTTTTAGTGTCTCTGCACTGCCCTTTCAGAGCCTATAGCGTTGGGAGCACGTTTGGGCTTGGTAGGTGTAAAACTCTCCCACTCGCCGCGGCACCACCCAGGACTACCTTCGGGACCCCCACGGTTAACACCCGTTAACTCCGCCAGTTTTGGCCCATTCTACTCCGAACAACTTGGAGGAGGTACTCCATCTTCCATCCTATGCCCCCTTATATATCCTGCGAACAGCCTGCGGTCGACCGGACGGCAGCGACGTATGTGGTGTTGCAAGCATGTCTCTAAAGATTCCTCTTTGCTAGACTGTGCACACCCACACAACCATTTGCCCATGATGTCCAGACCTCAAGGCTGGGCCGGAGGGGTATGATGGGAATAATGTCCTCAATCTACAGCTTCATCGAAGCTACGTAGCGCACCCAATCACATTCCCCGTAACCCCAGATTCCAATATCATGTGTGGCTTCACGTGACCAACATTCCTGTCAATTTTCCCGAACTCCCCGCAGGACTTCGTATTGAAAGGTAGGGTAACTCAGGACTCTGGGCAGGGTAACCAAAGCCCCAAGGCAGGGTAACCTGATCCCGAGTGTAGGGTAACCTTGTCCCACGGACAAGATAACTTTTCCCCGTTATCCTGTCTATCCCGTCGCCGGTGATAGACCTTTCTGACCTGTCTCCAGTTACCCGGCCTAGCTGAGCAACTGCCCATTATGAAGTCCCTAAGTACACTGACACCGCTCCCAGGTGTATCCAGGTACCTAAGTCCCTGACCAGCCAATTCTGTTCATTCTCGGAGCCCGCGCCATCGGGTCTCTACAGGTCACATACTTACTTGCCAGCCGGTTCCTACGAGTTTACATCCTGGCTACCTGTATGGGTATAGGTTCCGTTTGCCATAGCTCATGTATGCTGGGTCGTTACATCACTCCCCTCCTCTCTACAGTCCGTCGCGGACCATTAGCATCGTCTCTTATTCCCACGACTCGATTCCAGCAAGACCCTATGGTCCCTGGGCTTGGACGGATATCTTTGGTAGAAATCCATAATGGCCTGTAAGCCTGTCCCTCTCAGTATCTCATAGGGCTCCCATGAATTCTCCTCAGCCCTGTAGCCTTCCCATGAACCCAGGTACTGGACAAAGGACGCTTGAAACTTCGCCTTCGCTCCTCCGTACCATCCCCTGTCCACAACAGCTTCAATAACGCAACTGGGCTCATTGACTACAAGTTCCAGGGTAGGGACTTCCTTGACCCTACCTTCTGCCGGATCCTCACGATAGAGTGTAAGCAACGTGACATTGAAAACTGGCTGGATGCACCATATGGTGGGCAGTTGGAGTTCGTAGGCTCGGTTACCCACTCGACGTTTGACCACAGAAGGGCCAAACATCCGGTAGTCCAGCTTCCCCATCGGACCCTGGTGCGCATGTTCTTTCTGTTTAACATCATGTGGTCCGCTTTCTTTGCCCGCCCGGCCATTACATCCTCCAAGGTAACACAGTTTGGTAATGGCAACCTTTTCTGATCATGCCATTTCCGTTGCCTTCCTTGTGCCCGTTGAATTGTTTCTCGAATCTCTTCCCAGGTTCCTTCCCATTCCTTGACCAAGAGCTCACTGCTAGGTTGTATTCCTTGAGTATCAGACACGATATCCAACTAGTTTGTCCTGGGGTTAAACCCATAGTTGATCTCAAAAGATGACAACCTGGTGGATTCTGATGTCGAGGTGTTGTACGCATACTCTGCAAGGGGTAACAGCGAAACCCGATCATCTTGTTGGTAGGAACAGTAACTACGCAAGTACTGCTTGAGTGTCTGATTAACCCTCTCGGTTTGCCCATTAGTCTCAGGGTGGAATGCAGTCAAAACGTTTATTTTCACTTGCAACAAGTGCATTAGACTCATCCAGAACTTGGATGTGAATGGGCTATCTCGATCGCAGATGATTGACTCTGGGAGTCCATGAAGGTGCGAAACTTCCTTCAGGAATATCGAGGCAAGCTCCTTGATAGGTACCTCTGTGGTCAGGGGTATGAAATGGGCCATTTTCGAGAATCTGTCCACTATAACCCAGATCTGGGTATACCCTTTGGACTCCGGCAGTACTACAATGAAATCCGTTGAAATTGCTGTCCACGGCCGCATAGGAACACCAATAGGTTCCTGCAGCCCGAACTTCTTGTGCCTGATGGACTTATTTCCTTGGCACGCATCACATGTCCACACGCAGTCAGTGATGTGCCCCTCTATCTTAGGCTAATAGAAGTTAGGCCTAACCCTGCCAATGGTCTTGTAAGTCCTGAAGTGTCCCGCGATTCGGGAGTCATGTTCTGCCTTCATGATTGTCTGCTTCAGATTCTGACCCTTGGGAACATACCACCTGTTCTTGTACAGGAGTAAGCCCTTTTCCGTCG
>PYWC01000029.1:1555344-1575117 GCA_003182015.1 Tuber magnatum | reverse complement strand
GTCATAGATAGTCTAGTTCATGAGGTGTCTTGACTGTTATCCACTGGCAAGACACCAATACGCAGAAGTTTTCACTCCAGTAGGCAAAATGGAAATGCACCACAGAAACAATAACCGCATAAGGTGAACGCCAACTAGAGTGTGTCGGCACATGCATGCCCGTAGGGTGTGCCAGGAGACGTGTCGGACCACCCTTAGCGGAGAAGGGTGTACTCAAATAGTTGGAGTAAACTGATGCAGAAGTTTCTGGCATAAGATAAAAACTACCTGAAAGTCTATGCGAGAACTCTCCTACTCCAACAATCAATCCTCCCGAGACCTTAATTCAGTGAAGCGTCAGGCTTAACGATATTAAGTTTTACCATCTACTTTACTCATACATCTGCGTGAACTTTTGGCGATAAGTTTGAAGTTGTTTGGTGCAGTCGCAACCTTGGGATCCATCTTCCTAGGGGTGCCCCCGTTACAGTAAAACTCTCCCAGTCGCCCCGGCACCACCCGGGACTACCTACATGACCCCCACAGTTAACACCCTTTAACTCCGTCAGTTTTGGTCCATTTTACTCCGAACAAGTTGGAGGAGGTACTCCACCTTCGACTCTATGCCCCCTTATATATCCCGCGAACAACCTACGGTTGACAGGATGGCCGGGACGTATACGGTGTTGCAAGCAGGTCTCCAAAGATTCCTCTTTGCCAAACTACGCACAACTACACACCCGTTTGCTCATGATATCCAGGCCTCAAGGCGGGGCTGGAGGGGTATGATAGAAATAATGTCTCCAATTTACAGCTTCTTCAGGGCAGCGTATCTCGCCCAATAGCATCCCTCGGAACCCTAGATTCCAGTATATGCATGGCTTTGCGTGACAAACATTCCGGTCATTTTTTCCCAACTCCACGAGGGACTTCATATTGAAAGTTAGGGTAACCCAGGACTTTTGACCAGGTAACCCGAGTCTCATGGCAGGGTAACCTGAGCCTGAAGGTAGGGTAACCTTGTCCGGTGGACAAGATGACTTTTCTCTGTTACCCTGTCTACTCCGTCACTGGAGATAGACACCTCTGACCTTTCTCCAGTTACCCAGCCTAACTGAGTAACTACCCCTTCAGAGGTCCCTAAGTATGCTGACACCACTCCCAGGTGTGCCCAGGTACCTAAGTATCCGGCCCGCTAATTCTGTTCATCTCGGAGCCTGGGCCATTGGGTCTCCATAGGTCCAGTACTACCTTGCCTGCCGGTTCCTCCCAGTTCGCCTCCTGGCTACCTCTATGGGTGTAGGTTCCAGCTGCCATAGCTCATGTATGCTGGGTCGTTACACCAGCATAGACTCTCCCCCTGATGGCAACTTTACATCATGTGTGCAATGCAATCAATATAAATGAGCCCCATGACCTGCTAACGAGGTCATGTGTGTGAAACCAATTTAAACATAAATGAGCCCCATGACCTGCCGTTGAGGTCATGTGCATGAAAGAGTAACTTAACTGCATGACCTCTAAATAAGATCATGTGCGAAACCTTTTCCTTGCTTCAGTCACCTGGCTAGCGCCCTTCCAGCCAGATTGTGACATTAGCTCCCCTCTGCCATATCCTCAGTCCCTGAGGATACATCCATCTTCTCCTCTTTCTTCTCTCTTCGACCGATGCCGCGTTCTTGCATGTGCGCAGCTCCTGGTATTTCATCAAATTGCATTCCTCAAGGAGCCAGTCTTCTACCTCCTTCTGGACACGCCTCTCTCTCTCTTGTCTCTCCCCTTGTTCCTGCACCACCCTTTTCACCTCCCTTAGTCCCTCGACTGTCCATTGAACCTCTTCGCTTGTTTCTTGCAATTCGTTTATTATGTCTTTTTGCTGCGTTATCATTTCGCCCCGGGTGCGGAAAGTATCTCCCTGGACTCCCTTGGAGGTGAAAGAAACTTTGTGCCCCCCCCTTTTTCCTGGCTCCATCCTCAGAGCCTGTTCTGGTATTTTCTTTTCTTGCTTTCTGTGGTAGGGGCAGAACCTGCGCATGCAGTTCTACCAATCCATTCTATGGTATCTTGGCCCCGTCAGGCTTGCCAGAGTTTCTCCTTCCCAGGTTTGTTGCCACCAGGAGTTCGCCCACTCCGGGTCTTCGTCCGAGTTTCTTGTTTTGGTGGCCTCCATTGGCCGCCACCCGTGTCATTGCTTTGCGTCTTGGTGCACCATGCACTCGTTGTTGGTGCATGCCATCCACGTCTTCCTTGCATTCTCTTTCCTTGCTTCCGTTGCCGCTTCTTCATCCTCTTTCTGTGCCTGTAGCACATTCTGTTCGAATTCCTTGTAGTCCTCAACTACCACCCAACCGTTTTCTTCTGCCTTGATGCGGACTGTCTATTGCTGGTTTGTGCGGGTAGCATTGATGGAAGAGGAAGATGATACCTTTAGTGTTTGTAAAGTTTGTGGCTGGATACCACTCTTGGTCTTGTTTGGGGGAATAACTGGTCCACTTAGCTCGGTATTGGAGTTTACTGTAGTGTAAGTGGGAGTCGCTTATTTCTGCAAGTCCATATTCGTCTTCTCTGTCTATGTGAATAGGCAGATGGGGAAGTTTCTTCTCTGCGGGAAAAGAGATTTCTTTGTAAGGTTCGAGGAGGGGGGTGTGGAATGTTGGATGGGTCTGTTTCATTGAGGCGGGAAGGGCGAGTTTATATGCACGCAATCTGACCCGTTCAGTTATTTTGAATGGTCCAAGTTTCTTGTAGTTCAGCTTCTTCAATGGTCTCGTGGTCTGGATATTGTGTGGTATCAACCACACCTTGTTACCAACCGTAAGGTTCGGGTCTGGTTTCCGATACTTATAGCCCTTTTCCTTTTGACTCATTCATGTAAGAGTCATTTTGTCGTGTAGGATGTTGTGTATCCTTATCATATCGTCGGCTTCTGTTATCTTTCTCACCACTTGATATTGTGCCAGGTTGAATGCGGGGTCCTATCCATAGTTCGTAAAGAAGGGTGTGGTCTTTATTGGTTCTTGTTGCCTGTTGTTGTATGCGAATTCTGCCCTGGACAAGAATTTTGTCCAGTCATTCTGTTGGCAGGTGACGTAGGCTCGCAGATGTTGTTCCAATATCGTGTTTGTTCATTCCGTCTGGCCATCAATCTGCATATGGAAGGCCGTACTCAAGTGTCGGCTGATGCTTAATTGTCGTGTGATGTCTTTCCATACTTTCGACATGAAGAGGGATCCTCTGTCGGAGGTAATATCTTTTAGTAGTCCATGGTGTCTAAAGTCCTGGTCTTCAAACAGATTAAAGAATTGTGGTGTCATCATATCCGTTCTGTATGGTATAAAGTATGCCATTTTCGTGAGTCAGTTGATAACCACCCATATGGCGTCATAATCATTCGATTGGTATAATCCAGTGATGAAATCCATAGCAACAGATTGCCATAGTCTTCCGGGAGTTTCGAGTGGTTCGAGCAGCCCATAGGGTGCGTGTTTAACCGTTTTCGTTCATTGACATGTGTTGCAATTCTTCACATATCTCTTAATCTCATCACGCATCGATGGCCAGTAGTATGATCGCTGAATCAATGCTATCATTTTTGCCATTCCCCCATGCCTCACTAAAGAGGTGTCATGATTTCTGCTTATCGTCCCTGTTCGCAAGGCTTCTTCATCCAGGAGCCCTATCTTGTCGTCATGCTATAGGTATCTGTCTTCTTCCCGGTATAGCCTGAGGGCTATGCCCTTCATTTGTTTCAGGCCTTCCTCAAGGCCTTCGTTATCTCGTTGATTTCTCAGTTGCTAGCTGTACTTCTTTTTATCCATTCTTCATACCCTTTATCGTTGCTCGTGGCTGCAGTTGTTTCGTTCAGCAATTTGTATCCACTTTCCTCGTATTCTTCTTTCAGGAAATACTTTTCCTTCAGAAGAAGTATCCTTTGTCGTTGTGATCGCATTTCCTCTTTGTCTGGAAAATCCTCCATTCTTCTGGTTAATGCATCCGGTTTTGCTCCTTCTGTGCCTGGTCGGTATTTGATTTGGACATGATATTAGCTTAATGTCTCACTCTATCTGATCTGTCGTCCATTGAGTTCATTGGTGGTAGTGAATACTAGTAGGTTCTTGGGGTCCGTAATGATATGGATCACAGGCTGACTTCCTAGTGTGTACTTCCTCCAGTCTCTGATTGCTTGAGCAATGGCTAACAGTTCCTTGTTGTGAATGTCATAGTTTTGCTCTGCCTTTGACCTTGTTTTTGATCAAAACGCGACCGATTTCCAAACTCTGTGCTCTCCCAGCTGGGAGAGGATACCGGAGCATACGTAGTTGGATGCATCCGTCTCGATCATGATAGGTAGTGTGGGGTCGAAATGTCGTAATATTGGTATTGTAGTAAGTCACTTCCTCATATTGTCGAATGCTTGTTGTTGCTTTTCTCCCTACTGCCATTTGATCCCTTTTCTTGTCTTGTTGTAGAGGGGTTTAGCTATCCTGCTAAATGCTTCTATGAACCTTCGGTAAAAGTTGCAAAAGCCCATGAAGCTTGGCACTCCTTATACACCCTTGGGTACTTTCCAGTCATCGATAGCCGGCGTCTTAACTGGATTGGCTCGTACTCCTTCTGAGTTGGCGATAAATCCTAGGTATTCAACTTCGTCCGCACTGAAGTCGCATTTCGAAGGCTTTAGTTTGACC
This sequence comes from Tuber magnatum, assembly GCA_003182015.1. NCBI lineage: Eukaryota > Fungi > Ascomycota > Pezizomycetes > Pezizales > Tuberaceae > Tuber > Tuber magnatum. The sequence continues at coordinate 1,570,450 of PYWC01000029.1, read as the reverse complement.
TTGGCTTCTCTCAATGCTTGTAGAACATTCCATATATCTCGGTGGTGTTGCTCCATATTGTCTGAATAAATGAGAATATCGTCCATGTAGGCAGTACGGGTACTAGGTTAGTTTATGTTGGGTTTCACGAGTATCGCTTGATACTTGTATTGTTTTGTGTGATATCAGTTGTTACACACATGGTTTTATGTTGGGTTTCACAAGTATCGCTTGATACTTGTATTGTTTCGTGCGATATCGGTTGATACACACCTTGTTTTATGGTTAGTTTCACAGTATTGTTTGATACTTGTATTGTTTTGTGTGCTATCAGTTGATACACACAAAGTTTCAAAATATTGCTCATACTGGAGATAAGTGATATGCTGTATTTAAAGACTGCTGATTTCCACAGTGGAAACAGCAGACTTTGACAGACAGTATTCTTAATATACTTGGTTGAACGGTTACTTCTTTGATCTCCTATTACACCCCGTTTGAAGACTCCTTTAGTAAGCAGCACTTGCTTCTTGTTGATCAAGAAGCCATCTGCTCCTATTGTACCACTAAGTAACTAGGGCCTGGCCCGAACACGTTACAGTCCAGGTAGATGATATAATAGATGTCTAGGTTCTTACTCAATTTGGAGTTGATCCACCGCTGGAATGTGGCTGGTGCATTGGATAATCGTAAGGGCATGACTAAATATTCCAATGGTCCGTATCGCGTCCTGAAAGCCATCTTCCACTTGTCTTCTTCGGCTATCCTTATGTTGTGATATGCGTCCTTGATATCCAACTTCATATAGTGTTTGCCCTGTCCTAGTCAGCCTAATGCTTTGTCGATCAATGGTAGAGGGTACCTGTCCTTTTGTGATACTGCATTCAGTCCCTGGAAGTCCACGTAAAGTCTCACTTTCCCATCTTTCTTTTTGACAAATAGGGTGGGTGACCCCCTGGAGGAGGACGATGGTCTGATCCATTGTCTGGCCAGGTTCTGTTGGAGGTATTCTCGCAGTGCCTTCAATTCTTCTTCCCTCAATGGGTAGAATTTCATGAAGGGTGCTGCCCTTCCTGCCTGTAGCTTGATCCGGTGATGTTCGCTCTTGTGTATAGGAAGATCCGTCCCTTCTTGTTCTTCGAATATGTTGAGATAGTCATGATATTCTTTTGGGACCAGTTGCCTCAGAGTTGTTTTCTTCTTCTTGGCTTCTTCTTTTACTACTAGCCATGTGCTGATCATTGACGCTTCTGCGATCGCTAGACCGTCTTCTTCTTCATCCCATTTGAGGATCCCCATCTGTTCTCCTCTCCAATAGAGTTGGCTAAAGGCCTTTGCTAATATGAAAGATATACTCAGGGGTTTCTCTTCCGTGGTTTCGGTAGGGTTGTCAACATTAGGGATTCCTCGTTGCATGCTTCCAAATCCTTTCAAGCCTCTTTCAGTCTCCTCCAGGTCTTGGACTTCACGGAGCTCCCTGGTATCAATATTTTCGACAATCATCTGGGCTATGCGATCCCCTTTTTTGATCATATAGTCCTCAACCTTTAGATTTATTAGTAGGACTTGTACCTCACCCTATAGTCTGCATCGATGACTCCAGCACCTGTGGTAATCCCATGTCGCGCGGCCATACCACTGTGTGGGGCGATTCTTGCATAGGTGCCATCGGGTAGTTCTACTGCAATTCCTGTTGGTATCATCTTTTGTTCTCTTGTGGGGACTATGGTGTCTTCCGTGCTGTTCAGGTCATGACCTGCTGCTTTCTGGAATTCTCTTCTTGGCTTCCTGGCATTCGGGTGTAACACTTGTACCCTTATGCCATCATTGTCGGGGATCATTTCTTCGTATTTGGTATCCATGTGGAGGATTTGCGTCCTCAGCTTTTCTCTTATTGCTTGTTCTTGCGGGATTGTTTCAATCGTTTGGGAAGTTTCCAGGCACAACTGCATGCATAGTTCGCTGTTGAAGTTGATTTGGCCTTTTTCCCAGTCGATGTTCAGATTGTGTCGCTTTAGCCAAAGTGTTCCTAGTATGGCACTGTGTTTCTGCAAGTGCACTACCTGGAACGTCATGGCTTCGTGATACAACCCTATCTCCATTATGGCTTGCGCCGTATGGGTGCTTGGTCCTGCTTTGCTTTTCTCCCCGTTGACTCCATATATGTCTCTTTATTTCTTTATCTTTTTCAGGGGTGGTCGGTGGGTTTTGCAGAAGCCTCTGTAGGTGAAATCCTCGGTGGCTCCTGAATCATGCATCCCGTTCATTTTAGTATCTTCATTTGTCGTACATAGTTTTATCTTAATCATAAGATGTTCATTGTTATTATCATATCTGTTCGTACTATTGATCATTGCCTGACCGTTCCCTTTCGTTGATAGGGGTGCGTATCAGTTCATATTGTTGATCGTTGCCTTATTGTTCTTTTGCGTTAAGATCGGTGTGATGATGGTGGGTTTGCCTCGTTTCTCGTCCCGCAGACCACTCCTTTCTGGAGACTTTATTCGTTTAAAGTCTCCTGCCCTTCCGTCCTCTCAGTAGCCTCCATTTCTTAGAGCTTCATTTCCTCATGTCGGCAATCCTTGATGCAATGCCCCTTTAGTCTGCATCGAAGGTACATGTTTTCCTTTCTTCTCTTCTGGTACTCCTGGTCAGACAGTCCTTTGAACTGTCAATTTTTCCTTCCTGCCATGTTCAGGTCTATGGGGTCCCCACCTGGTGCCGGTCGTGGCGTGTTGCCGGTCAGTAGGTGCCACTGTTGTTGCGCGTGGGGGTTGGATGGGTTATCCTCCTCATCCTGTTCTGAATGTGACTGCCCAGGTTGATCTTGTCTTCTTTGTTGACGGCCCATATTGCAAAGCCTTCAGCCATTCAGTCGGTCTGGTATGAGCTTATCCAGGCTTCCTGTAGCCTTTTGTTAGTGCCCTGTAACCAGTACGGGTTACTAGGTTGTTTTATGTATTGTTTCGTATGCTATCACTTGGTACACATATTGTTTTATGTTTGGTTTCACAGTATCGTTTGATACTTGTAGTGTTTCGTGTGCTATCAGTTGATACACACATTGTTTTATGTTTGGTTTCACAGTATCGTTTGATACTTGTAGTGTTTCGTGTGCTATCGGTTGATACACACATTGTTTTATGTTTGGTTTCACAGTATCGTTTGATACTTGTAGTGTTTTGTGTGCTATCGGTTGATACACACATTGTTTTATGCTTGATTTCACAGTATCGTTTGATACTTGTAATGTTTCGTGTACTATCGGTTGATACACACAGAGTTTTGCAATATCGCTCATACTGGAGATAAGCGATATGCTGTATTTAAAGACCGCTGATTCCCGCGATGGAAACAGCAGACTTCGACTGACAGTATTCTTAAATATACTTGGTTGAACAGTTACTTCTTTGATCTCCTATTACACCCCGTTCGAAGCCTCCTTTAGGAAGCAGCGCTCGCTCAGTGTTGATCACGAAGCCATCTGCTCCTATCGTACCGCCACGTGACTAGGGCCTGGCCCAAACACGTTACATGCCCCCTAAGAGGTGGCGGTACTCCGCATCATTGTCATACTCCGTCTTGACCGATACCATGTGGAACCTGTGCCAGTAGTCGGAAAAGTTATCTTTTCCTGGTCTCATCTTCCCCAGTTTGAGTCTTGCTGTCTCCTTAGTGTTTAGGTCTCCCAACTGGGTGTGGAGGGTTTCCTTTAATTCCTCCTGCGAGGCCTATATCCAGTCTCACTTTCCTTCCACGTAGAGCATTATCCTTTGCCCTGCCACTTCTCTCAAGAGGGACTCTGCATAGTCTACCTTGAGTGTGTCTTTCCCAATACTGTATCCCTTGACCTTACAGTACTGTTCCAACTGACTTAGGAACTGTCTTAACCTTTTGCGGTCTTCCTCATAGGGGTCTGGTTCCCTTGCTTCTGGCCTCAATTCCAGGTGGGTATTAATTGCTCCCCGGAATCTCGTCATCTGGTCTTCGTTCATCATCAGGGCCTGCGTAGTGGGGCCTGTCTGGGGTTCTGGTGTTGCCACTGTGCCATCATCTGCGGTTGGGGTGTTCCTTCGGAAGAACTGTGCGGGGGTGAGGTTCATTCTGATGTAACCGGACTTGCTGCTCGTGCGGGTTTGTCTGCTGCCTCGTCTAAGGTGTTCTGTACTCATCCTAGGTCGAGGGTGTCATTCATGAAATTGATATCTCCTTCGCTGTCTTGAGTAAGCTCCAAACTTCTTAGAGTTGCCGTTTTGGTGTCATTAGGTGTCGCAGGAGATACAACCAAATGTTATGGTTTCCCACTACTCATGGTACTCATGACTGGTAATAACCTTCTGTATCTTCCAAACTGCGCTGCGCTGTGTCCAAGAGCTCCTCGAGTCCCCTGGTCCTATTTTAGTTTTATCACATAAGAATTGGTTTCTCACTAGTGCCAAGAATGTCGGTCTTTTCTTTTATTAACTAGATCCATGTAGTGGATAGGTTCTTGACTCTATGGTTGATCCACCTAGTGGAGTGGTTTGGAGCGTAATGTTTTTGTATTGTACAGAGTGTAAAGTACTAGATAGGAAATAATAGTAGATGGTTGCGTGAAGAGCTAACCCCTCTGTGAAACCCCTGGCCTTTATACAGGCCTCTTCCCGCAACCCTAACCCAGCCCTCATCCTCAAGTGAGGTCAGGTGTGAAATCATTCATAACATCATATGACTCAACCAAGTCATGTGCACAAAACATAAAAACATCCCATGACATCAAAGCGACATCATGTGCGAAAACATAAATCAAAGGCATAAACAAGCCACATGACCTACTAACAAGGTCCCGTGGGAAATATAAATGACTCTGCCTTGCTGGTAAACCTTACTGGCTAGCCTAGGCTCTCCCCATGACGACAACTGTATGTCATGTGGGAAATGTAATCAATATGAATGAGCCCCATGACCTGCTGACGAGGTCATGTGTGTGAAAGACTAACTGAACCACATGACCTCTAAATAAGGTCATGTGCAAAACGTTTTCCTTGCTTCAGTCACCTGGATAGCACTCCTCTAGCCAGATCGTGACACCATGTTCTGAATGTTGTGAAAGCATTTTAGTTAACTCTTGTGTTGTTGATTGAGTCTTCTCTTCTGGGGCCTCTACTAGTTTCTCTTTTGCCACACAGGTATGGTCTATAGAAATGTTTTTTTATTTTTCAAACCTTAGGTCCTTTGCCTTGATTACCATATCTCTTTTGGGTATGTGTATCTGATAAATTGTTGGGTTGGAAGTCTATCCTACAAGGTGGCCAGCTCTTGTTACTGGGTCCTGTTTTCCTTGATTTTCAGAGAGTATGTGTACCAAGTCACGCACATACTGGGAATGTAGGTGATTGATAGAGGGTTTTGTTTCATACAGGCTTTCAAAAAATGTTTGTTTTATTGTTGAATGCCAGTGTCTATTGTGGAAGTAGGTAGCTGCTGAATAGACTTCACACTATAGGAACCCCTTGTTGCTAGGTTGCATACATCATCCCATTAGTGTTAGAGTACAGTTTATCCTTTTGGCCACTCCGTTTAGGGCATGGTGGTTGGCAGGTGAGCTGGTATGTATCACGTCATGGCTTGTGAAGAATTCTGAGACTTTCTGGTTATTGTATTCTCCTCCCATGTTGCTGTGAAACTACTTTATATATTTTGCGAATTGTATTTGAATAAGTTCCCAGAAGTTTCAAATAGCTGTTTTTGCTCCAGCTTTGGTCTTTAGTGTGTATATTTAACAGTACCTTGTATGGTTATCCACAAAAGTCATATAGTATTTGCTTTTACTCAGAGTTGGTGTAGACATTCTTCCACTTAAGTCTGAATGTACCTTTTCAAAGGGGTTTTTGGTTTAGATTCCAATCAAGAGCAGTGATAACTGAGTGACTTTTTGTTAGTTGTATGCTTTGTAGTGGCAGTTCTTGGGAGCAGGTAGATGGGTTACGCCCTTGTAGCCATCTCTTATGATGCTTGGGTGTTCAAGGGCCTAATACTATTCTAGGTATGGTTCCAGAAGCCTAGACTCAACCCCAATTTTCAGACAAAAAATGTGATAAAATTATTGTAACACCAAGTGTAATACCCACAAAACCGCCTTACCCTTACACCTAAAATTCAAAACCCTAACTTGTAAACTTGAAAAATAAAATAAACTTATAATATAATTATTCAAAATTCTAATAATTAATTAACCATCTATTCAACCATCTAGCCTCATCAACCTTCTCTACTCTTACTGATTTGTTATCACCAGTTTGTATTTCTAGGTCTATTAAACTTTAAGACTTAAAATGAACTGGTTGCTAACTTTCTGTGGAATGAATTAGTAGGATAGAGTAGAAAACAGGATGGAGAGCAGGATGGAGAGTGAAGAGGAGGCTGAGAGGTGAAAGGAGTTAAAGCAAGCCGCCATATGAGAACGAGTACGCAAGCACCGAGCTGCTAATAATCCCAGTATCTCCCGACCACCACCAATATCTACCCAAGAGCGTGTACACAAATACCGCTTGAAGAAGAACCAACATTGTCTGGCTGCCTTACCGAACCCATTAGGTGTAGCTCAACCAAGTGCCCTTGCAGCTGCTACCAATTCAACATCCAGGGTTCGAATACAGCAATATTGACAGCATCAGGGAGACAGCCATCGCTATATAAAAGCAATACCACTTAGCAAAAGTGAGCGGAACTGCAGATCATATGCCAAAGCCAAGCAACAGAAACTCCAAGAGGAGATGTCAAATTCAGCTAGTGGACAAGTAAGTGCCTGTAATAATGTACATCAAGATTACATAATACTAACTTACAGGAAACAGAATGGCGAAAAGGTAAAGCAGGCATATGCCAGCTGGCCACATCTTGCTGGGCCATTGAGAATATTGAAGGAAGGGATTTTAGATTCAGCTTTGAAGAAGCTGAAGGCAAAGATGAAGGCTTTGCAGAAACCAAGGGGAGCACTCAGCATAAATTTGCAGCTAGACTGGAATGTGCAGCTCTATGCCTTCCTAAAGCTGCAACTGAAGGCCGAAAGGGAATGGAAATTGGCAGAATTAAGTCATGCACCTAACAAGGCAATTACACCTCCCAGGTCAAGAAAGGAAATGGCACTATTGATTGCCAGATCTGGTGGATGGGGACTCTGGGTAATGAGAAGGATCTTGCGACAAGAGGTAGACTATATTTGAACTGGGAGGCTACCAGCCCCCAAGCAAGGAAAGCATCAAAAGGTGGCCAGTTGGCTAACTGATAAGGGAACCATGCTTACAATGCAAGAATATATGTCTGTTGCTGGAGAAGGTGTGTATATCTAATCAGGAAATGTTTGTTTCAAGTCACTATGAGAATAATAACGGACCTTAATTTAATAGCAATGGATTCGGCTGGCCTTTCACAAGCAGTCACAAACTATTGGTGTAAAACCTATAACTTGCGGGATCATACCCCAACAGATGATAATGCCTTGCCAATAATATCGATTGAAGGCGTACATCGGAGAATCAAGAAGGCACTATCAGGTCTATTGGCAAAAGCTTGGCTCCTCAAGTTAGGGTGAAATTGGAAGGAAGTAAAAAAGGGAATCTACAAAGATGGCCATGAGAGAGGTGATGTCAAGGAATATCGCACCAATGTCTTTCTTCCCCAAATGCAATCACTGAAGCCATGAATGATAGAATGGAATAAAAGACTCAATGTGATTGAGAAGACATATCCGGAAGATAGCCACCCAATTGTATTCATAACCCACAACGAATGCACATTCAACTCCAATGATGGCTATAAAAAGATCTGGATTCATGAGGAACGGGCACCAATTCGAAAGTAAGGATGAGGCCAGGGTCATCATGTATTCGATTTTCTAACTCCGATAGGATGCCTATGAGGTGGTGAAGTTTGTAAGATCTTGAAGTGTGGAGGAGATATCTGGTGGACTGGAGACTTGCTATTACAACAGATAAAGGAGAAGGCAATTCCTGTATTTGAAGCTGCTTTTCCTGGATGTCAAGGATTGTGGGCATTTGACATTGCCAAAATTCACCAGAAGTATGCTCCGGATGCACTTCACGTGGGAAGTATGAACCTTACTCCTGGTGGAAAAAACACAGTTCCTATGTGAGATGGATATTATATTCATCCTGATGATCTCCACACTATTCATCAACAAACTGTGATGCTACCTGATGGTCATCTAAAGGGATTACGAATTGTCTTACAAGAATGAGGCTTGTGGCCTCAAGGACAGAGATTTCTCACCCAATGTTCTATTCCAGGAAATTCTCCTAGTGAGAAGAAGCCTAATCCAGCCTGCAAGCATGCAACAAATGCCAACTGTTGTGCTAGAGCACTTCTCTCTTCTCAGCCTGACTTTCAAGCTCAGAAGGGTCAATTGCAGGAGACATTAGAAGTAGCAGGACATCAGGTAATCTTCTACCCTGTATTTCATTACGAACTCAACTTCATTGAGTACTTCTGGGGTTGTGTAAAACTTTATACAAGGGTTCATTGTGAATACTCCTTTCCTTCTTTGGTTCGCACAGTGCCTGCAGCACTTATGCAAATTTCCAATAACTTGATTTGGAAATATTATCAGTAGACATTGCATATGATGGATGCATATCGGAATAACATGTTATATCGTTCCGAGGACTTCAAGAAGTATGTGTATACAAGATACACATCTCATCATCGGATAGTGGAGTCAGATGTTCATATAGAGTAATTTTACATTTGGCAATTATCTTCTCCTTTGTATTTAATACTAGTGAAGTATTAAAAATAAATTACTCAATTCAATCATAGTACTAGAATAGAATTTCTTGATCTTTCAATCTATTATATTCTAGCATTAACTAGAATTTATATTCATATTTACATCTTTATATTACTGCAATTATAGTATACTAGGAATAAAAATATTAGGGTTTTGAATTTTAGATGTAAGGGTAAGGCGGTTTTGTGGGTGTTACGCTTAGCATTACAATAATTTTGTTACATTTTTTGTCTGAAAATTGGGGTTGAGTCTAGGCTTCCAGAACCATACTTAGTCATTAATACTTTTTGCTTATCTAATTTGGTATGCCTTAACCCTCCTTTCTTTTCTGCCATCATAAATGCCTTCCCCTTCTTTTCATATATTCTTTTTCCTTTTTCTACTATGATTCTGACTCCTCTATCATCCAACCTTAATTCTGATACTAGTGAGTATCGAAAGGTGAGTACATACAGGGCACCTGTAAGTACAACTCACTGTTGAAATTGTTCCAACATGCACATGTTGAGTCATACATCTCTGAATGCAGTTGCTTGATGAATTCCGCTGTCTGCCATTATTACCTTTTTATCACATGGTTTTAGGTTTAGGAAGTCACCTGAGTTTGGTGATATGTGAGAAGTAGCTCCTTAGTCACATACCCATTCAAGGGTGGTATGTTCTTCCTTTGGTTGTGATTAAGTTATTAAAACAGTGGTATATATATTGCCATTGGTGACATTTGTGGCTTTAGCATTTTGTTTTTTCTTTTTGAGGTGATTCTATCAGTTCGTTGTATAGTTGTCATACTGGAAACTCTTAGACTTGCAGTATATGTATTCCCCTTTCCTGAAATTCTTCTTCTTGGGTGCTGGGGCAGAGACTACATTTCATTCCTCTGGTTTTTGTATCGTTTTGGTGGCTCAACTCATGAAGATGTTTCAGACATCAGTGTACGTAACAGTATTCTTTATAGATAACATATTGCATATATCAGGGGATTTTGCAAGGAGTGTCAAGATGAACACACATCCCATAAGTATCTCCGATTGTATTAATAGTTTCATGATTTTCAGAAATTCTTCCTACAATTTTCTGCTGCTTTTGTCTACTAGACTGCATCTTTGACTGAACTGGGTCTAAGCTATTTCAAACTTGAATACAAAGTCAGACATACTCATTTCCTCTGAGTATTCAAAATGTATGAGATTTGCAAAAAGGGTAATACCTGTATTGGGGGTTCCTTTATTGAACCGATCCTTGAGTGCCTGCCATGCTTGGGCAGAGGTTTCATAGGAGGCTATGTCAGTATTATAGGTGGAGTCAACTGCTTGATATAGAAATACTATAGCTTAGTTGTTTTTGTTGTCCCATTTTTCAGTTTCCTTCGTGCTGATTGAACTACTTTCAGTTGCCACTTTTGGCTTCTCTTCCATTCCATTTACAACTTTCTATAGTCCTGTAGCCTTGAATTCTGTCTCTCAGGCCTTTACCTAGGTGCAATAGTTTTCTTGACCATGGTGTTTAGGAAAGTCTTCTACAGAAATGAGGAAGTTCTTAGGACTGTTTGAGATGGTGGTGGACGATTTGGGAGATGTTATTTTAGCATCTGGTTGTAAATCCTCCAATTACTCATAAACTCATTTCGGTTCATTTAGGATCGAACGTTTGTAACTGTTTGGTTGAGATGAGTGTGAGATATTGAATAGTGACATGATGAATATCTTTCCAATAGGAGGCACAGCAGAATAGTGTAATATGGTCAACTGACAATAGTTGATTTGTTCCACAGTTTCAGCAGGTGAAGAATAAGAGGTAATCAAAGTATTGTCTTACCAGTGTAAGAGATATGAGGGATAATAGTTTTAGTGTTTCACTGATAGAATAGAATCTTTGTGTCTAATAGTGGTATGATGTTTGACTAGCAATATCACTTAGCCAAGCTCATAACCTGAAAATATTAGTAACTCTGATACTTGTCCTTAGATATAAGGCTAGCAGTAGAAGTTGAACACAATATAGTTTAAGACTTAAAGATAGTATTCCCCACTTGCACTAGTGGACTATATGATAATGTAGAAAATAAATCTATCTATATATACCCATAATCTAATCACGTGCACAGCCACTCAACCAAGGAAATATCTATGAGTCATACCTAGTTACATACATGAGTCACATCAACCCATATATTTGACTATATAGGATAAGGAAATCATCTATTTTAACGCCATGCTCTAGATAATGGGCTACAAGGAAGGAAGGAAAAGAACAAAAAGAAGAAGAAAGAAAAGAAAAGGAGAAAAATAGAGAAAAAAGGAGATCTACCAGTATCTACAATATGACATAGTGAAGGAAAGATGTTGAAGGAAATACCTCTAGCATGTCTAGTTGAGAGAGTGTATGAGGAGGGGGTTTGTATATGTTGGAGTAGAAGAGGTGGTAGTAGGAGTGAGAGCTGGAATGAAGATTGCTTATTTTTGCATTAAATTGTCTGTTGGTTGCTTCCTCAAATTGGATTTGATTTAGGTTGAAGCGATAGGATAGCTGATTCAGTCAGTTGCAGGAATGAAGAGAGAGTGCTTGTGTAAATCAGGGCTGGGGAGTGGGAGAAAGAGTGAGAGAGTGAGAGAGAATAAGAGAATGAAAGAGTGTGTGTATGTATGTATATGTGTACTAGTACAGTCAGTATGCATGTATGTGTAGAATACTATATGAATACTTGTAAGTATATATAATACTATATACATTATCTGGATGGTCATTATTGGCAGTCATGGTTGCTTAGACTACATCTTAGTATAGTGGAAGGAGAAGTAGGATAAAAGTTAGAATGGGAAGGGGGGGGCACAGTAAAGTATGGGTACAAAAGTACTTGTCTGGCAATGCAACAGCAACCCTACAATTACTACAAATTTACTACCTATACAATCACAACTGCTTAGAATAAACCAAAAATGTGTATAGACCTGCAATAAATATAAGGAAAGCTATATATACAATTAGAAAGCAAAAAAAAATCAATACTTTGTATACCATCCCCTTGCATTTAAGACAGCAGTCACTCTATTAGGCAGAAACTCCCACAACTTTTCCAGAAATTCACCTTCAATATCCTGAGCCCAAACCTAATTGAGGGCTTCTGCTAGATACTTCTAACAGTCTCTGGACCTCCCTTGGTCTTGTGAATGTTGGGAAAGTGCTGGTGTAGCTTTTCCTTCCCCCTCTTCCAATAGTGCTCAATTGGATTAAGGTCTGGGGAATTGGATAGCCATTCCATAACCTGTATATTTTTTTCAGCAAACTAAGCCATAGTATCTCTTGCAGTATGTATCTTTGCACCATCCTGCTGAAAGATAGGATCCCCAACTGTATCCTCCACCTCCTGCCAGATATCAACTAAGTTATTTTTCAAAACTTCAATATATACAAATCTATCCACACTCTTCTCAAAAAGAGGAATCAGGGGACTCTTGTTTCTACCCCAAATACAAGCTCAAACAATCAGCTTCACCCCTGACCCCTTGGTAACTATATGAATACAGTCTTTGTGCTACTTCTCTTCAGGTATTCTGAATACCCAAATACCCTTAAGATATTTGGACTTTTCAACCATGTATTCATTACTAAAGATAACCTCTTCAAAGTCTTTCTTTGTCCAATCTTTATACTTCATTGCCTAAGCCAACCTCTTAACAGCATGCTCATCTTTTAGGAGAGCTCTTTTCCTAGCCCTCCATTTCTTTATATTGACTGATGCTAAAGCTCTCTTAACTGTATGAAGAAAAGTATGAGGTGCAACATCATTGTACAATTCTGATAAAGTCTGTCAGTATGCCTTCTTAGACTCTCTGACCAGGTAGCACCAAGTTCTGGTAGTGATAATTCTTGGTCTTCCAGGTTTTGGGAGAGTGTTTACATCACCTCTCTTTTAGAAGTAGTTATAGAAACTTTGGACTGTACTCTTAGGACGGTATAACAGCTCTCCAATTTCTGAAAAAGAGATTATTTTTTTTCCCCAGAGCAACAATTTGCCCTTTCTCAAACTTGGTGAGGTAGCCTGTCTTCTGAGGACATATTGTGGTTGAGGGGTGGTTGATCGTCAAGGTGGGGTTTTTTGAAGTGTTGCTCAGTAATCAGCAATTAGACGAATACTTTTGCCCTAGTACTTTACTATACAGTGCTATATAATACACAGCAGTAGAGAAAGAGAGGGAGGGAGAGAGGGAGGGATGGAGAGAAAGGGTCAGTGGTCAAGAGTATAGCATACTATACTTGTAGAGGATAGTACAGTATAGTGGATAGGAGAATGACAGGAAGTAGAGATAAAGGTCAACAAACTGGGATGGAAAGTTATTATCAGTACTAGCATTGCATGTCAGCTTCTCCTCTAAACACTATGCCTCTTTACTCTAGTTAAGTGAGAAAATAGTATTGCCAATAATATGATATTGTTATAATAATTATTATCTACAGGGAGTTGTAGGTAAGTAAGGCAAACTTGATACTTAACTGGATTTTAACCAACTAAGATTTGGTAAGTATAACCATGGAAACAGACTATCTTGGTGGTGCTTTCGGAGGGGGAAAAAAGTCTGTCGAACTCAGAAGGTATTGACAAGTGCAATTATGCTTCCTCACTGGCTGGGGAGACCCTGATAGTAACGAGAACCACTTCACCATACTAACCCACAACCCCCGGTATATATCTCTATTATAAGTTATTACATGGTACAGTACAGTACTTGTGCAATTTAATTCGATGCATTATTTCCTCTATCTTATCATACACCCACAGCCCTAACCTCCAGATACTATGCAATGACCATGACCACCACTGCCTTCAATGAATTGAGCAACCTGACAATGCAAGCCCAGTTCTGGGCAATACAGATTCCAATAAATCTTCCATCATTGACTACCTCCTGAACAATTCAATCAATTTAATCCACTCCACTCCACTCCCATTCTCAGAAAGAATCAAAAAAGAAAGGAAAAGAGCTTCACAAAACCACAGCCGGTAAAGTAACAACAAACCCCACCAAACTCCTCCAAAGATTAGAAAATTAAAATTAAAAAAATAAAACCGAGCTCCCTCCGCCCCTTCCACCCCCTCGACCTTCTACATCTCAACCTCACAAACCTCGACATTTTGACAGAAAACTACAACATAAGCTTCTACCCCCACCACCTCCCGAAATGGCCAACCCTAATGTCAGTAATGTAGTCTTCTCAAGGAAAAATAATAGGTTCCACTACCTACACGCTTCTTCCCCCTTCCCCTTCTGCCGCTGCCCAACACAGTACTAACAAACCCAGTAATGGGTAAAGCCAAAGGCACCGCCAACGATTGGCATGGGCATGTAACCACCATAACTGTAGCACCAGACTCTCACCACCTCAGCCTTTCAAAAATGATGATGGACGAGCTCGAGCATGTCACCACAAGCGTGTAGAACGGCAATTTCGTCGACATGTCTCTGCGTGTTTCGAACGAGATCGCTATTAGAGTGTATGAAGGGATGGGGTAATTGGCTTATCGCACTGTCGTAGAGTATTACTCTTCTAGCAGTCGTAGCGGTGACGGGAGTGGTAGGGGTAAGGTGCAGGGAGGGGCAGGGCGATGAGGACGCTTATGATATGCGGAAACCTATGCGTAGAGATAAGCACCGGAAGAGTGTAAGGGAGAATGAGAGGGAGGTTAGGGTTTTCCCTCATGAAGTTTGGTAGTGCTTCCGGATGAGTGGGGGGTATGAGTTTATGATTTCATCATGCTAGCTTTGGAGAATCACAAAAAGAGGTTTTATCTTTACCTTTTCCCTCTCTCTTTCCTTCTTTTTTTTTTTCTTTCTAGACCTATATTACGATAATAGACGCTTGACCACCCATCCTATAATGCACCTTTTCATCTTATTATCCTTAGTAGAGAGCAGGCATCCTCTGGACTACGAGCGATCTGGACGGCAGTCAAGAAAAGAAAAGAAGGCTTTGTATACCCTACTCATCCCACTGTGCTTTATACAAAAATGCGGTGGTCCAGGAAGCCCAAACCAAACAACGCAACTGGTCAAACTTCAACCCAACAAGACAAAAACAAGAACAAAAACAAGGACAAAAACAAGGACACAAACAAAAACACAAATGCAGAATCTCACACAGCCCGACTCGCCCTTCTCCTCTTCTCTTCACATCTAAGCTGCTCATTGCTATACCTCAGCGACCTCCATCCTCTACCTCCCCTTCCCCCAGGCCTATCTAGTGCTTCATTGTTTCCACTCAGAACCCCTTCAATGATTGGCTGGGGGTCGTAGTCTTATTCCACTCCCGGAGGGGCAGGTGACACATCCCGGAGAGCCCACC
>PYWC01000029.1:1512068-1538383 GCA_003182015.1 Tuber magnatum | reverse complement strand
ATGTCTTTACTCATGGCCAGCTATATGTGGCATTATCGTGAGCATCTAATCCATATAAAGTCAAGGTGTTAACGAAGGATGGTGGACAAGTTGGTGTAACAAAAAATGTTGTCTTTTCTGAGGTCTTATGATGCAAATCTAAGCCATAAATGGTTTCCTTATAGCTTATATTGTGGTTTTGGCGGGTCTTGGTATGATTGGTGATATGTAACTATAACTGCGTTAATTCTATATCATTTCAAATCTCTGAACCAGTGTGGTAACACACGGGCAAATACTCATATTTAATGATAGGATTTGAAAGTGGTATCATATCTTAAATGCCTCTTTAAGGCATTTTGAGATTTTAGTTCTTTGTTAATTCTGATAATTAGAGACTGTACAAGTACTTCGCTCCTATGAGTTGTAAATAACAAAGCAAAAAATAAAAAGCCAATATAATCCTTATTTTATTTTTCTCTATGAAGTAAACCATCTATTGAAAAGTAAAACATCTCTCAATCTTTAACCTCTCTAGATGCCATCCTGCCAGCCTGACTTAAAAAAAAACATCTACAAATTAGTTCCATAGTATAATACTCTATTAAGAATAGGAGTAGCCCTCTTACTCCCTAAACCCTACTAGAACCCCTTCAGCCTTCCCAGTAAAACTGTAATTCTTATAATACCACTAGACTGCATGCAATACTCAAGACAATAGGGTCATTCTCTTATCAGTTTCTTGTTTCTATCAAGTACATTTATAATATGATGTCCATTTCCCAGAGTTAATAACTTAGAGTCCTTTACTTCTTGGTAGACCAATTCTAGTTTTTCTTCAACTGATTTGACTTTCTTGGCAATACTGCTCTCACAAACAGTTGCTACCATTGTAGAGGTAAAGTTAGTAGTGGTATTATGCATAGAACAACTTTAATAGGTTTTTGTTTCCTGTTATGATTCTGCCAAGCTTGAGGGTCCCTGAATTCCTTACAATATTTTTGGTACTCTGCAATTGGCACTTTTGCACAAATCGTTTTCTTGCAGGGGTTGCAAAAGTAGTTACTATGTGCTAACTAATCAGTATCATGAACACTTCAGCAGAGTGACTGTATCGTATTAACTGGCCCAAATTCTGACCAAGAAACCAGGAACTATCCAATTCTTACCTACCATTCTGGTAACCTGAAAGAGTTTCTCATACAGACATAGTCCCACCCAGCTATAATACAACATATCTCTCTATAACTTGAATAGAAACCTTGGCATTGTGAATAAATCCTTATAGCATTTGTACTAGAGTGCTGTAGAAATAATTCTCTGCATAAGAAATTTTACTTAAAACATATCTATAATAAATAAAAAAATCAAGAACTCTTGGAATTAGTTCTAGTGAGGTGTGAATATACTCTTAGGGCCTGTTTGGCATGCTGGGATTAGATTAGAATTTGGACTTCAAGTCTAGACTTGAAAACCAAAGTCCAGAAACTCCAAAGTCTGGACTTTGTAGACCAGTCATGTCAAACATGACAGGATTTAGATTTGGACTGGGGAAATTTTATATATCTGATATAAAATAATAAAGATAAGATCTAGGCATGTACTTTGTTAGTTGGCTGCTTGCACATGACTTTTGGTATGATATGCTGTTTTGGCAGGGCTAAAGCCTCTGGGAATTTGCTTTCTGTGTTTGGTTTTTTAGAGAAAATTCTGATTTAAATTCCTGATCTAATCTCGAAATAAAAATCTAGTCTAAGTCCTGGCCTATCAAACATGATTAGACTAAATGTCTAGTCTTAGGAGATAATCCGGATTTTAAGTCCAAATCCTGGAGTGCCAAACAGGCCCTTAGTGTTGGATGGAGGTCAGGTCCTCACATACTATCTTCCAGAAAAATTAAAAGCACACACAGTTTCAACACCAAGAGCATGCCACATTCCAACTTTCCAACCTGCGTCCCCCATCACGCAGCTTTCCTTCTCCCGCAAAGTTCCGCACCAGCCTCGGTGTGCAACTCCAGCAGGGTCCCGACGCTCTCCTGCAGGCCTCCCGTGTTTTGTCCCAAATATATATACATATATACGTATTATATACATAAAGTAGACCCAATCTACATGCATGCTCTACTACACAGTTAGGTTTTCAGAGCATTTTTCATAACTTCCTAATCCGTGCTTTTCTTATTTTCAATAGGTTCAAAGCTGAGGATTTGGACCCAGCGACTATATATTTCCATTCCAAAAGCCGGCGCCATGAATATAATAGAACCTAAAGGAAGCACTATACGATGAAGGGGGGCAAGAGCGCAACCGCAATAAGCTCTAAGCACGACCCAGGGGTGGAAGGAGGATGAACAAGACAATATGAGGGCAGCCGTGGGGGATATATCCCTATAAAGCTAACAACTCTGGAAACCAAATGAAACTCGACGAATCCTAAAAGTACAAATTCTCCCCAGAAAACCCCCCCTCATGATCTTAAACTATTCTGAACAAGGCAAACCACTACCACCAAGGCCCCATGCCTACTGGGGAAACACAGGAGAATTGAGCCACAAACTAAACCAAGTACAAGATTCCAACCACTCCATTCCGGATGGCATACGGTGTGAAGAAAACCTTAATCTAAGCACCCAATACTTGATGTCCGGTGGCAACGGGTACCGAGAGACCGGAAACTCAGATCTGACGCAGGTAGGTATGATATGATATGTGATGTGGAAGCAGCAATCTCTTTCCGTGTACCTACTCGCCGCGCACCTCAAAACCACATGCCCTATAACCCCATATCCTCTAACGGCATGCCCCATGGTGGAAGTGACCGTATCATAGATAGACAGAAAGTGGCTTATTCGGTCCATAGTCAACCAGATGGCAAAGTCGAGGCGGGCCGGGTGTAATACAAACTAGCAGTTTCTAAAACACGAAGTCTAGCTTTCCCAACTCTTACCACCCATATCCCAAATTTCTTGTACACACTCCACTACAAATTACCAAATAAAATACAGTAGAACAAGTATTATAATATTATTTTGAATGCTATCTGACCGTCCACCGAAATTTTAACCTCTTTCCCTTTTGCCTTTTATTTCCTGTTCTATCTAGCACCCAAAGCTATATCATATAGAGGATTGTCGCTCGGTTTTTCCTTTGCTTTGTTTTTTACAGGGAAGATTTTGTCTACTCTACTCACCCGGGTGCATCGTTGTCCAGGATGGTTCGCTCAGGGTTTGAGTATCCCGGATAAGGTAGTGTGACTGCAAGTGCAACGATGTGTGGATTGAGTTGAATAGCGAAGTTATTGATCTATGATTAAAATACAGACCTTTTACACCCCATACCGCTCCTTCAACTATCTTCCCCCGCCGTCTTGCCTCAGCCAACACGGCGGTGGATGAAATTTCTTGGAATTGGAATTGCCAGAAAGCAACCAAAGGTTGCATGGTGCAGTAACAATCTCCAGATGTTCATGAATAAACTATTTTCTAGCACTCAATCTTCACAGGGGTACAACATAGTACAGCCATGAGCTATCACTCTGTCAGACCGACTCAAGTGGTGCAGGCCCTGGGCGCAAAGTTAATTAAGGCTGCTAGACCAGCCCTAACATCCCATCACCCAAGGGGTGTCACGGATGCACCGGGCTCTGGTGGTGAATTTTGTACACTTCCAATCAGGCAGATAGAAGCACCCTGAATATCTGTTGAGCACAGCTGCTGCAACTTGATACCAGTCCGGGGTTTCTGGTCTCTCCTTTTTATTTTCCGGCATTGGATAATTATCAAGATCTGCCAGAGTCACTATGATATATACCTATCATTACCCTATCTACTATCGGTTCAGTTGTCCTACTCATATTATGGTCTTGTTCACAAAGAGCTACAGTACCCGGGATGAAGTACGGATATTCGAGTACTTGGAGGACGCGCTACAAGGTACGGAACTTGTTTTCAATAGGGTCATATTCAACTTTACCCGCGCCCCCGCTTGCTCTTCTAGCCAGTGTTTGGGTAGGTCCTCTACCGTATTGGTTGTTGAGATATGAACCGGTTCGGTGCCAGAAATTACCCAGCCATCTCAGAACTAAGTTAGCGCTTGATTCGATGCATCCTCAGTCCAAACCATGTTTGATCAACCTACAAGCGACCTGTAGTCTAAGTATTCAGCCCTGTAGTTGAACACCAGTTTTCCATATGCAGGCTTCTCGTGTGGAAAAAATGTATGGAGGCACGAAACTGCAAACTGTACAGGTAACCAGTTAGCCATCCAAGGCACCCTACGAAACTTGTTCAGCATCACAGAACCCGAGACAGAGCCGAGAAGTAACTCAAGCACCGGACCCAAACTGCAGAAACCAGTATCATTGGGCTTCACGTAAAGTTCTCCTGAACTCCCCTCCTTTTGATTCGAGGAGAAAGAAAAAAAGTGGAAAAACTGCGCTACAGCTCCCGGCGGGGACAAATGAAGGGGGAAAAACACTCCCGACCTTGCCAGGAAAGGCAACTCCGACTTCCTAGCGTGAAGCCCAATTCCGCCAGTTCTTCCAGTACCCGGAGGAAGTATATTGTGTATGTGCTACAGCGAAAGGAGGGGCAAAGCGGGCACATAGAAATAGAGCGATGAAGGAAATACAGTAGAATATCAAATAAGTACTCTTACAACCCGACCGTCCTTGCAACCGAGGAAGTGAAATGGACTGCAAACATCTGTTTCTTTGCCTGTTTCTTCCCCACCATCTCAGCCCTGCGATTCAATACCTCGAGTAAAGTACTGTACGCTGCCTCCCCATTCTTGGCTACTGTTGACTCTCATCGCTCGTTAGCCCCATGAATATCATATACTCGAGTACCTGGCCGCTGGTCGCTGGTGCACTCAACACTTGGCGGTCGAAAAACCTGCCCAAACGCTTTTTCTCAAACCCGGGGCTGAATGCTTCTGCAAGCATTAGCCCTCCCGGCGCTAGCGGCGTGAGCATAATCCAATGGTAGCGCATGGGTAGGCCTCAGATTCATTTTGAGAGGATCACCGCCCTTAAAAAACAGGGCCGTGTTATCCAGGACTCGAGTGTCTCGCACAATGCAGAGCGGACCATTGTGCCCCCTTGTCAGCTGTTGGAGTATCATAGAGGTCTGCGGGATCTGCTTTGGCTGCCCCATGCCGGATCTAGGGTGGGAAGATAAGTAAACCTATTAAATATCCACCTCAATTGGGATTAAGGTGTCACCGTGGGTAGGATTTTTTGGTAGACTTCCAGGGAGAGAGATTGTGATCTTGCTGGAATCGCAGAAGGGCTGAGTAGCCTCTGGATGCTGGAGAGATGGATATTACACAATACAAAACACTGGCCTTGGCATATATCCACATGGCTTAAAACAGCGTAGCACCGCGGCGCAAGGATCGACGTTGCAAGAGGCTGCAGCCCAAACCATAGCACTCGTGAAGTTGGGGTATTCAAAGTTAAAATAGTGAATAATAATATGATAAGAGCATCGATCAAACCCCAATCTCTATGCTCCGAATGTGTTAGCCCTCATTGTTGATCATGTCTTGGCATACAAAATTGCACAACCACACGTATGATAACACTTTCTTTCTTTCAGTTTGATGCGCGTTCAGAACTGCTCCAACCCTCTATTTCTCTATACAGAACTTTTGTATTGATGGGGTATTGGGTATGGCTAAAACAAGCGCCTGATTTCTGGTTTTATCCGTGTAAATATTGTGCGGCATATTACCTGGTATGAGTCATGCAAGTTTAGGTATAGGGAAATGAAGAGTGTATATTTTGATATGATAGCTATGTTTTTCTCAATCTATTTCCCCCAACAGCATTTAATATTATACATGAATATAAAATTTATCTTATTACTATTAGGGCTCTGAAAAACATATCACACAACTACAAGTTTTCATGTTATATCTTGTCCATACCAAGTAATTATTTATCATGCCCAGGTATCTGATTACCTGGTTTTTCCCCCTCTTTTAACATACATGTTATTTGCACCTTTGCAGGTCATTAAAACACCGATAGCCATGCCTGACAGGCCCTTGGTCGTCCAAACTCCGCCGGGACGGGTTTTGGGATAGCCGGTAAAATGCTAGTTCAGCACCGACAGAAGAACATATTGAACTGGCTACTATCGCCGGTCTACATTCTGGCAAATCCATCCCCCATGTAAGCAAGTAGACTCCCCAAACATCATTGATATGAATATTGAACCTTCTTGTGAAACACCGTTGCCCGCGTGTGCTGTATGTGATGGTATGATAATCCCAGCAGTAGAGTGTTTTATTGTTGGGAGCACAAATATGGCGCAGCACAGGACTGCAGGTATTTATGCCGACATAGATGGGAAATGTGTAAGTGGAGGTATATATATATATATATGTGCGACGCTAGGGAGTGCAGATGAGGGTGAGATTTTGCCCTCTTGTAGTATCTTCCTATACTTCCTATATGTTTAGATAGCTAGCCACCATTCATAGTGAGAAGAACAGGCTTCACTGCATCTCAGAACCGACTGCCCAACTGTGTATGCCCGTCACTACCATCAATATAATCATAAATGATTTTCCATGTCAAGAAAGACGCAAAAACCTCCAGCAGCTACTGTTTATTTCTTTTATGTTCCCCTTACTACGGTTGCTTTTAGAAGCATAATGGAAATTTTAGGAACTCAGCCCAGAGGAAGGAGTTGGCTGGGACTGGGTGTCCGGGGAGAAATATGGCCTAGGAAAGAGGTGCGAGAACTCTGGGCAGTGAGTGGCAGTGAGGGCCAGTGAATACGAAAGAATCGTGGGTGTGATTACAAGGCAAGTGATAGTGAATGTGGACTGGTGAACGAACAAGGAAAATGGAATTTCCTGATTTATGTAACTAATGGTGTCCATTCACTAACATCAGGAGATAAAGCAAGCCGTCTTTTTGACCAGAAATGGACCGACAGTGTCCTTAAGAAAAGCCCACAGTGTGCAGAAATACGAACAGTTCCAAACCATGACAAAGAAAGAGCAAGTATCAGCGTTCTCAAACTTGCCTTAGTCCCCCAACTTCCCCCTAAGAGCCAAACCACCTACGTCCCATACCGGTACCTTTATCGATTATATCACCTATCTGCCACGGCGTCCCATCCGTCCTACATTCCTTACGTGGCTGACACAATCAGTTGTCAATCCAATTTCAGGCAACTGCATGCAAGGTTGACTTACACTATTCAGATGCCAAGATTGCCTAATGCGGCAGCACTCCAGACATCCTTAGCATACTGTTGGAGATCCTGTATAGTGAAGACGATATTCCCTTCGCCAGGGCCCGGCTGGCGAAGGAAGATTTTCGCGAAGTCAAGCGTTACGGGAGATCCCCTAACAGCCCCAGAAGCAACTGGTTCGCTAACAGGTCCGGTGATGTCGACCTCGTGAACCTTTGTCGGTCTGGTTGAAAAGGGTCCAGGGTTACGTCGAGAAGCGTGTGGATTCGGCACGCGTTGCTCTTCCCATTGCTCGATATGAATGGTTCGCTGCGGTTCTGAGACTGAAAAGAGAAGAGCAATTTTCAGCTCTCCCCCAGAGTTGTCCAGCCACCAGCGAGAATCAGCCCTCGAGCCTCTAAGGGATTCCGAGACTCCGCACTCGAAGGCCACAGTTGGCGAATGGGTTCGGCCGGAACGCGACGTAGGTTTCAGTGGTGGATCGGGTTCTTTCTTGCTCGTGGCGGCCTGCAAGCCTACAGTACCTATATCGCAAAGAGCCCAGCCCAGCCCCATGGCATGTGCCTTCATTCTCAAGATGTGTGCAAACTCCCTGCTACCCAATTCGTGGAGTTGGCGGGGCATGTGTTTTGACAATCAATGCCTTCCCCTGATTGAGGTAGAGGAAACGGAGTGTCCTGTAGCGTGAGTCACGAATACGCTCTAGATTCATAAGCTGGTCTTGAGTCACTGGGGAAAACCCCGCGTACTGTCCCGAACTCAAGCTACCGAAACGTAATTCGTCGGCCCGGGACTTAATAGCCCGAGAGAATGAGGCAGGATCAGGATATCGATGGCGCCCTTCATTAAGACAATAACCCATATCGGATAGTGTACTAGGCACTGGGGTTTGGTTGGGGTGCCATCCACTTGCTGTGCGTGCATGTCAGCCATCCTTTGGTGGGGTTGGTAGGAGGTACAGAAGAAAGAAATGCCCCTTGGGTGGTATCGGTATCAATGGCGCTGGCTATGGAGACTCACGCTTGGCTGTTTTTGCGGTTTTGGTCGGCCTCCAGCTGTACCAGAACTGGCAAACCCGCGTACCGACAAAAAAAAAGGTGGTTTGCAGGTATGATACTAGAATCGCTTTTGAGGATAGTTTCGGTACTGTGCACCAGCGATCAGCCCGACATGCCAGCCAAATATGATGTTGGCTTGTGTGCTGACTGCGAATCTTCAGTCACCCTGGGTGTTATTAAACTATCACTCGTGTTAACCGAATACGAACCAGGAACTCAGATGGAGTTTATCAGAACGCGCCAGTAATGATGAATCTAGGAATCCCAAGGCAGGACCTGGAAAATAACCTCGCGGGCCAACATGCATACCATCTTGTCGAATGCCACAGGAACGCCTGCAGGCCTCGGTCTACTCGCTAGCATCTCTGGGTTCTACCCAGTGCAGTGTGCCGATTTGGGAGAGAGTGGTTGAGAATCACTCATCATACGAAGAACAGCAAAATAGCACCTTCACCAAAACCACCACCACGCGATGTGAGACCTGTAAACATTCACACTACCATGTTTTCTCGTGCGGGGGCACTGGCTTGCTCTGGTTGCGATGCGTTCGTCGTGAGCGAGCGTTTCACAATTCCTGAGATAACTCTAAATTCTATCATTTCTCTCGATCCCATCCGTCGCCCCCCCAGCCGGCGCCGCCACAGTCGCGGGAAATTTGCGGATGGGAGTATCATACAACCCAGGATTCAATCCTGTACAATGAGAATCCGAATAGAGGATAAATGCGCTAGGATGCTGGAACTCCTCTTCTTGGCCCACCGAGAGGAAAACATCGCAACCTCGACTGTCATTTGGGACGAAACAAAAGGAACATTCGCAGCCCTTTTTCACTCCTGAAGGGGCATCCACAACCTTCTAGCACATTTTCCCTCCATTCGAGTCTTTCCGGGTATCAAACTAAAGGGGACTGAATGCAATTAATCACGAATCCAAGATGAAAGTTACCCGCTCCTCAGCTCTCCGAACAAAATCATTTGAGATCCCTCCGGAAAGGATAAACCGCGCTCACTCGCACGACATACCCTTAGACAACAAATTCTGTATCATACCCACTGTGAAAGTTTCCACAAACACTCAGGCTACAAGTACATTATGCATCCTCTACCCTTACATCCCTCCTAAGCAAAAACAACCACACCCGCTATACCACCCACAACCCCCAAAACCACCTCCCAATCCCTCTCCTCTTCCAAATCCACGTCGATAACCTGCCCGTCAACCTCAACCCTTACCCCCTTCACCTCCGGAAGCGACCATTTCTGACAGAGTTTCTGCAAGAGGCCCTCAAGAGTTTGCACATCACTAACATGTACTAGTTTTACCAGGGTTGAGACGGGTAACACGGATGTTTTTTCGGCAAGGCGGGTTACAAAAACTCGATGAGAGGAATAAGTTTTCGGGTACTGCAGGGGAATGTACTGCGATGACGAGGCCTCGGAGTCCTCGACCAGTGTTCGGGGCAGGAGTGGAACCGGCGGTGTACAAACTGGTGGAAGAGGGGTTGGTGGTTGAGAATGAGAGGGCTGAACCAAAGAAAGAGGTGCAGGAGGATCACGGTTTGGAGTTGTAACCACCTGCCGAGAAACTTGCGCACCACCCCTCTTTTGAATCGTCCAATTGCCCCTCCTTCTTCTCCTCCTCGGTTCTAGTTTTGGGATCGCCTCTCCGAGTTTGATACGCAATGGGGCTGACCGCCGCCTCGTCGGATATCTGTGCTTGCTCCCTTGAACGGCAGTAAATGGTGCAGACTCCTGCCGGATTCTCGGAAACTCATTCGGCGGGGGCATGTATGGCATTGAAAACCCCAATTCGAGTTGTGCAGGTACACGAGCCCCGTTACCCTCAATCATTTCGTTTCCATCGCCCGGGAGGCTAGCCGTGGGGGAATGTTCCCGGCTACGAGTAGCGGGAGATATCGCCCTAATTTTCTTTGTATAACGGACATTGCCAGCGATGTACACCACCAGGTCGCGAAACACCCTCCGGATCCTACATTCCCGGGAAACAAACAGACAAACAAATAATCATCAGCCAAACAGCCCTGAGGAATCATATAGGAGGGGAATGCCCACTCTTCACGATCTCCCCCTTCTCCATCACTCCCCCAGACCAGCTTTTTCTTCACCGCCCCCTTCCCTTCAGCTCCCCAATACATCTCTCCTGCCCAACTCTCGAGACTGGCTGTGACCCACCCTTCGAACGAACCTCCACCGAAAGTTGGCCCTGCAAGGCCGACGCGATTCTCTCTACAGAGGAGAGCAGCACGAACTGTTGCCCAGAGTTCGTCGAAGTCTGCGCTGTCGAGGCGACTGCGGGCTTGCAGGCTCATTCGTGTTATGTGAGGCATGTTTTGCAGGTTTGTGAGGGCGCGGGTGGTTACAGGGTTTGCGTAGTGGGTGAGGGATGAGAGAAGAAAAAAGAGGAGGAGGAGATGAAAGGTGGAAGATATTGAGGGGATATGCGGATTCGTGCCAAGAGGTAGTAGAATCCTGAGTTTGATGGGAGAAACTGAGGGTTTTTTGATCACTGGATCAGGCAATTCGAAATATGAGATGTCCTTGTGTCAAGAATATGATGAATAGGTCGTTCGTAGACCATAATTTGGGGCACCACACCCATGGCATAAGTATAACAGTCCCCAGCCCCAGAGCCCCCGGATAGTCCTCCCATTGTGTACTCTCCATGTATCTCACAAGCCATCATACAAGCCTTACTACAGCTTCCCTATAAAACGGATATCATTACTCCTTCCTCGTTCTCAAAATAACCCTAACCCTACACATACCTTATCATTACTCCATCTTACGCAGAGAAACTAACAGGATACCTCCCAATCCGATCCATCAAAATGTAGAACACCAACATAGAAGGGAGTCTACTATCTCTAGAACGTGCTATATTCTACACTCCTTACGGAGTTTCCGCAAATGGCAGCCATAGTCCCTGCCTTGTACTCAAGGAAATACATAGTTCGTGATGTCCTTGACGTTTTTTAAAGTTTCCAGAACGTGTGTTACGTTTGTGCTTCAGGCGTGGCGGCTCCTGCGAAATCCGGCATCGTAAAGCCATCAATTGCACCATGGGTGAATCACCACTTTGCACCGAGATTCCCGAGACTCCAAAAAGGTCGAGTAGGCTATGCCCCACATCTCATGCACTGCT
This sequence comes from Tuber magnatum, assembly GCA_003182015.1. Lineage (NCBI taxonomy): Eukaryota > Fungi > Ascomycota > Pezizomycetes > Pezizales > Tuberaceae > Tuber > Tuber magnatum. The sequence continues at coordinate 1,526,974 of PYWC01000029.1, read as the reverse complement.
GCTACTCAGACCGAAGCATATAGAGACTCATCATGGAAACCATCACACAGAATTCTCTAAAAACTTGTAGAAGGATTGACACTAATTCAGAGTAGCCTGGCACCCATAATGTGTTGTGCCTGTTTATCACTTCGAGTACAAACCTCCACTTTCAAGCATTCCACATCCCAAACAAACTCATCCATCCAACATCCACCTCTACTCAGCATTCAACTTTACGACCAAACGCCCTCTTATACTCAGCAGCCAGTCTCGGGAAAAGTCCCTTCAAAGCATTCTCCCGGGCAATCTTAACATCCAAATCATGCCTCGTGAACTGTCCAGACTCCTCCGGTGCCGTTTTCCCATGATACGCAACCTCTCCGACAGCAGCCGTATACGGATAATCCGACGCATATATTATGCGTTCCACGGGGAAGCCAATGTCCAGTGTTACCGGCCACTGTATCGGAGCCGAAATGGCCGTGTCGACGAAGATGTTGCTCGTCCTTATCACCTCGAACACGGACTTCCCGTTGTTCTTCTCTTTAGCCGACGGGCCGACGTCGTCTAGCCGTTTCGCCATGAACGGGAATGCGCCCCCGTTGTGGGAAAAGATGAATTTGAGGTTTGGATAGCGGGTGAATACGCCGTTGATTATGGTGCTGGCCATTGCGCGAGCTGTATCAAAGGCGTACTCGAAGACGTCTTGGGGTGGGACGTTAGTTAGGGGTGAATTACTTGAGGCGGTGTACTCACATGGCTTATATTCTAGTCCCGGTGGCATTGCGGTGTCCGCTGGGTGCACGAAAATCGCGGCATCGTGCTTATTCAATGCCTCCCACATGGGATCAAATGCCGGATCGCCAAGGTATTTGTTCCCCATTGCTGTAGACAGCGCGAACCCATCTGGCTTGACATCCCGGGTGTATATATCCCTCACAAAGTCCAACGTCTCATTAACGTGCGGGAATGGGAGCATGGCAAAAGTCCCTCCATACGAGAATTAGCCACCGCAACACCTAGGTGCAATCAAGAAGGAAAAGAAAACCCTACCGAAGCGAAGTGGGTTCGACTCCTGGACCTTCAATTGAGCTTTCAGTGTCCTCTCGCAGAGGTTCTTCCATCTCGCCGGTGGCCATTGGGTATGCCATTCCATCTTGATACTTGGGGCTAGGACGGCGGTCTGGATTCCCATTGAATCCATATACTTTAGGTGGTCATCCACGTGCTTTGGGAAGAAGAAGGCTTGAGCTCCATCGTTTGTGAATTCCGATACGAGCTCTGGGATTGACTCCCCGAAGTAATGGTGATGTGTCTTACCATATCACGTTAGTAAACTATGCGCACCGAAGACGAAGGAGACTCACGTCAATCCTCCCGAGACCTACGAATGCCGTTGAAGCGTTCATTTTTCAAAGATGGTCTTCCGGAAAGATGAAGGTAAGGGAAGGTTAAGGAATGTCGCTCACTTGTAGAAATCGACTGGAGAAAAACCTTTGGATCATTTGCTTATAATCCCAGGACGTGGGGTATCATGCTCTTAACACCGACCGAGGGATAGCTACGTCTCCATGGTAGGGATTCAGAAGTCATCACTTGCTCTTGAGCCATTCGGGCATTCGCGATTAGGATCAGCAAGAAGTTGATAGTATTGTGTTACTCCCGGCTTAGTATGATATCATACCACGTGAGGGACCGAGTACCATAGATCTCCGATTCTTACCTCTAAATAGATAAATTATTCTACATCATACTTAATATCCGCGAGGGTATTAGGGTTGCCGCCGAGAGTGCCTATCCATGGCTCCCCCAAGCGCGTATGATATAATATCATACCAATAATTTAATCTTAAACCTCCTGTTATACCAGTCCTAAGAGACAAACTTAGCAGAACTTTGATAGGACACATGCAAGTATGATACAAGTATCAACTGCACGGGCAGCAGAAGTAAGCTTCAAGCTTTATTTGTCTTGCAGGTGGGAATTCTCCTCCCGGTAGTATGATACTATTCTCACCCCTTCACGCGCTCAACTATCCCCTAGCTCAAGGCATGTATGTATCACAAGGTGGACTCCGCCCGATATAAAGTGCCCCTATCTCCAAGCTACTCGTACAGTGTGGTACATACCCTGACCCTAACCCCGCCAACCCAAACCCGCCTCGGTCTTATCAGCCACCCAGTATCGCAAATCGTATCCCAACTTGACAATTAACAATCCTTCCCGCGAAGCTCTATCGCAACAACCGGCAGTGGAACCCCCCTCAATGCGCGAAAAATCACAGAGTTGGACATTTTCAGCGTTGAATCTAGAAAAAATTTACATCCCCCTGCAAAGGACACACCCACCATCCAGCTATCCAAGTCTGTAGGCCACCCCCTCGACCGGTATTGCCCCACAAGGCCCGGAAAAGCCGTACTCCCCGCTGCCCGCAGAACCGCTACGCTCAGCTTCTAATTGTGAGACCACAGGGAGCTGTATACCGCGCACTCGATACTCCGGCCCCGATTGCGGAGACCCTAACCCACCCACCCAAATTTGCCAGCACCTCCGGTCCCAACTTTATCACTAATACAATTGAGGTCTCTCCGGAGAAATATTAACAAAATCGCTCCGACGCTCACGGCCCATGTTTTTCCAGTGGTGGGCCGTGCGCTAAGTCCGATAAACTCACTTGTGCCGTCCTAACTAGTAGTTTTATGCAGTACCCCTGCCGGTGACACGGGTAGGACCCGTCAGTTAAAATCTACCTTGTCGGGCAACACTTGCTTGACGAGGCTTCACTAAGCTCCTCTGAGGACTTTGTTCTCGAATCTCCAACCGGAGGGACTGAGCCGGAGTATCGCTACCCGGGGCAACGTGGGAAGCCACCTGGGAACAGCGAAATGGATCTGACATACTCTCCTTGTGCATAACCCACTTTACGAGAAGATGCGGTGCTCAACGTATTCCGGTATTCCGGGTATCACGACATGTTTCCACTGACCTCCTCTACAGGACTAACGTTTTAGCTAGCGCTGGGGCCCACCCTGGCATCTTGCTCTTCCTTGATATGTCAATGCAGCATATTTTAGGGAGGGTTTCCTATTGCATGCTAGCTGCTAATATTAAACCCGCAATTAAGGATCGCGATAGGTGATCAATATCTCCATTATGAATCACTTAGTTCAGAGCATTACCAGGCCCAAGCTGAGAGAACGACAATAAGAAAATAACCCCATAGATCGCGACTGCATGCCGATTGTGTATGATTTAATATTGCACTATGTCTGTGTGCAAGAAGTACATTCCAACACATTTCCGACCGAGTTCTCACTGGGAGGCCACAAATTCCGCTATCGTACGGTAGTTCACAGTGCTGCACACAACTCTTCCGATACCCGAACTACTTCAACGGGTTGACCTGCTACCAAGTGCTCTGCTCTGCCAGCAAGCAGCGGAACACAGTCCCCGGGCACCAATCTCAGAAAAGGAAACAAGCTGCCCGCCACCGTTGGCATACTAGGTGTACTGGAAGCACCAGTGGTTGCGTCTAATATTCAGTATACTGGGTCGGTGCTGTGCCGACAGACCGCCGTATGGTAGGCCGCTAGGTGCCTAAAGCTGTGCTTCACGGGGATAAAACGGATTAGTGAAAAACAAATTTTCCAGGTTATGTTAACAGGGTTTCTCAGTGACGGATGCAGTCCCGTGTCCGGATATCCCGTGTGCTTAATATATCATAGTCGCAATGACAACCCTAAGCATACTATTCCACGAGGCCAGTGATATGATACCTAGCTCCGTTCAGTATGTGGCAGAAAGCCAGGGGGGCCAGATGTGCAAACCCTAAACACCCCTGGAGGATTCCTCTACTCCCTGGATCTTATGATACCGCTGGATTCTAGCCAGGTCCTGCCCTCTCCACCTCCCACCATACAGCCTATAATGATGATAGCATACTGAAAAATATGAGGAAACGAAAAACAAAGAGTCGGGTGTGGACCAGTGAAAAACTATATTATAAGTGGTGGCAGGTGAAATTTCTGCTCTTCTTTGAACCTTGGCTGCAAGACATTTCCTGATATCCCTCAAGCACCCGTACGTCACTCAATTGAGAAACTCCCAACACACCGCCTAGCGGACCGTATTCCCATCCACTGGCCACAACCACCCTATGTATCTCAAGTCCCATGGGAACACCGTATCTCGTGTAATCGGCAATACCTACCCCGGCTCGAAGACCAGCACGGGGGCCCATGTGTATGATTCATGCATGGGCACTATTGCATAACTCGATTGAATTCACCAAAAGCTGCTATTGCGTGGACCGATTGGCTCAAAGTTACTGACCCTTGCTGGCTGGGTCCTTGAGGACTTGCAGTGTGGGAGTTTCTGTCCATATCTCTAACTGATTGAACATCGAGTGATTGTGGGTGATACCAGCCATTTTATCATAGTGTTAAAAGCTATTACTAGTTCAGCTAATAGTGTCTGGTAAGTTTATAGTGGATTGCCACACAAAACCTTATCGTGCAATATGTAAAAAATACCGTTATGTATTGGGGATATGGCTTCAATGCGACGAAGGCACACCTAGTAAGAAATACTACAACTTATGCCATTCTATACAGAGACTCGCTTATGAGTATAAGTACTGTACAGCGGTCTGGAGCACTGGTATAAACAAGACAAGGAGAAGAAAGACAACGAGAAACTCTTTTGCCTTCTTTCTATTCCTCCTCAGAGCCCTCATATTGCACAAGTCTTTTCTATAGTCTTTTCTATTATTCCTTTAATCGTTCTTTCTCATATCTATACAGTATCTCCAACATTTTGCACCCCACCACCCCGAGTGATGGAAGGTGAAGCTAATACCCAGCCGGGTAATCATAGTACAAGGACCGGTAACTTCGCCCTGGTTTGTGAAACACAAGGAACCCCTCGTTACAATTTTGAGCCTCCCGGATGCACCCCACAATCAACAGATCTTTTTCTTTTTTCCCGACCTCCTTCCCATCAATTCCCGACCACCGCCACCACCACCACCGCTTCCAAGTCCTCACAATAAGGCAAAGATGTCGGAGGTGCCAGAGCCCGAGATGGCTCCGGCCTCGAACCCGCTTCCCTCTCCATCCGCATTTCTACACACACCCGAATCAATACCATACTCATCCTCGCCGTCAATAATCCACCTAAAACGGGACCTACTCGTCCCCCTCTCCTTCCAATCCAACAAAGACCAGCCGGAAACCCACGACACCCGAGCCGCAGCCTATAGTTCTAAAGGCGTGCTGAATACCCGCTTCGGCGACTTCCCGCACTCCTCTATCGTCGGAATACCCTACGGGAGTCAGGTCCTCGCCGCGCCGCTAACCAACAACGAGTGGAACCGGAAGCGCAAGCGGAGGGAGGACCCTAGTGAGGGAGCGACTGCCGAGCCTAAGTCTACGGGGTTCCTACACGTGCTTGCCCCGACGGCGGAATTGTGGACTGCTAGTCTGCCGCATAGAACGCAGGTTGTGTATACGCCCGATAGCTCGTTTATCCTGCACAAGTTACAGGTCCGGCCCGGGTCGGTGCTAATTGAGGCTGGAGCTGGGAGCGGGAGTTTTACACATGCCGGGGTTCGCGCGGTGTATAATGGGTATCCCGATGGGAGAAGTGGGATTGGGAAGGAGGGGAGGAAGGGAAAAGTCTTTAGCTTTGAGTTTCATAAGGAGCGAGTGCAGAAGTTGATAGATGAGGTTGAGAGGCACCGGCTTGACGGGTTGGTGGAGATTGTGCATAGGGATGTTTGTAAGGATGGGTTTTTGGTTACGAAGATGGTGGGTGAGCAAGAGGAAGAGGGTATCTCCCCCAGAGCTACTGCCGTCTTTCTGGATCTTCCGGCACCTTGGTAAGTTGCTGCGATTGGGCCTTTGCGCTTCCCTTGCTAAATGAACTAGGCTTGCGCTACCGCACCTCACCCGTCGGACACGTCCAACGCCTTCGTTACCGACCTCTACAGGACTCACCCCGTCTCCTTCACCCGGCCCTACAGTGGGTGCTGGGAAGGCCAGTGAAATTCCAGCTACTGCCACGGCTACAACTCCTCCACGGGATCTTCTAGATTCTACTTCCCTTACATCTACCAAAGCGCCAATTAAAGCGGAAGATGGCAGCGTTACGATATCAAATGACAAGGCCTCCAACGAGCCCTACGACTCTGGAAAACCCTCTGCTTTGTCATCAACAGAGGCGGTCAGAATTTGCACCTTTTCGCCCTGTATTGAGCAGGTAACCCGAACAGTCAGTGTTCTGCGCAAACTTGGCTGGGTGGACATTGAGATGGTCGAAGTCCAACACCGCCGCATAGAAGTCCGCCGACTGAATCCAAAGGGCTATGAAAACGGTGCAGGCCCACGAACAGTTGCGGAGGCAGTTCAGAGATTGAAATGGGTTGGCGAATACCGTGAGCACAAACGCGAAAGGGATTCAGCGGACTCTACTGCCACTACAGTCAAGCAAAGTCCAACCGAAGCGTGGAGGACACAGAATAGTCGTGAGAAGGAGGGTGCAAAGGATGGCAAGATTATCACTAGGACCGAGCCGGAGATCAAGAGTCATACGAGTTATCTCGTTTTCGCTGTGTTGCCCAGAGAATGGACAGCAGAGGATGAAGCAACTGCACAGGCGCTGGTGGAACAGACAACTAAGAGTGTCGTGAATGCTCCGGTTGATGGCAATCTCAAGGGCAATGGAAAACTCAAGTGGAAAGGGGAGAAAGAGGAGAAGCCCATGAGTAAACGCCAGATAAAAAGGGCAGAAAGGGAGAAGAGAAAAACGGAGGAGGGAAAGGTCGAGGGAGATGAAGCGATAGAGGATGAGATGATAGAGGGCGAAAGCGCCCCACCGGGCAACGAGGAAGAGGGAAAAGATATCCCGAGCGCGGAGGGTGGAAATTATAAAATGGAGGTCGATGGGTAATGGTCTGATCAGGCTCGGTGTATCATTATTGTTAGAGTAGAGCTGTAACATAGCTTGTATGATACCCCTCAGCGCCAGCTAATCAATGTAATGACCCTGTAACTATTCCGACGAAATCGCTTTGCTCAACCCGCAGAAGAAATTTACACTTCAGATTGATATCCCAAAACGCCCGTGATATACAACGGTACAAACGCCCCCCAGGTAATGATACAGTCCCACCTCGCACCCAACCAAGCCTTCACTCTTCATTCCCACTATCTTCATCCCCATCGCCATTGTCATCATCCATGATGTCCATAACATCCAACCCAACCCCCTCCCCTCCAACCCCCTGTGCCCGCCGAATCCCCTCCTGTGCCCTCCTGGTAGCCTCAATCTGCACCTTCTTAATCGTCCCACTAACTCTAACAACGCTAACCACTGCCGCCCTTCCCATTACGTCTTTCATGAAGGTCAGAGAAGCCCACAACATCCTGTAATGGGTCCTCGAGATTTTGATTATCCCCGTGGACGTGACGGGAGAGAAGTACTTGACCACCATGTTCCCTCCCGCACCAGCTCCGTAGTCGCCAAATTGGAGGGCTAGGCTGTCGCGTATGAGGCTGCTGAGGGAGTTTTTTGTTAGACTTGGATGCGAAGGGTGGGTGAAGGGAAGAGTAGGGTTGGAGGTTGGGGGGGTGGGTTCGGTTGGGTAGTGGATTGCTATTAGGAGGTAGCGGGCCTTGTAGCGGACCATTTTAAGGGATACGGTTAGGTGTGGTTGTGTTTTCAGGGGACCACGGGAGAGAGAGAGGAGGAAGGAAGAGGGTATAATATGTATGATACCGGTACGGTAGGTGCGACATGCCAGATGAGAATTAAAAAGAGCCGCACTCTTGGCACCAACCCAGGCATTTTAGTTCCCAGGACGCTTCTGGTATGATACCTTGGTTTATCGGTAATCTATGGATGTTGTACTCGTATCATACCGAGTAAGATCATACTTGAAGCCTTTTATCCCCGATTCCATGTTTGTTTGTTTTTTTCGGTTCCAACTGCTAAGACCAGCATGCCTCTGCGAATTCAGCACATTTCTACTCCTTGCCTTCGCCGGGGGTATTCCTCCTCGACGGCCCCTCCGCAACCCCCGCCACTTGGAATATCAAACATATCCCGTTCCCGACAACTCATCGAAATCCACGGGCCAGACGCGGCAAAGTATCTTCAAGGAGTAACTACGAGAAATATTCTCAAGCTAACCGAAGGCCGGGGCGCTTATTCCGCCTTTCTGAACGCTCAAGTGCGTATTTCTGCGAATCATATTTTCATTCATACTGACGATACCAGGGAAAAGTTCTCTATGACGTCTTCATATACTCGACAAACCACAACCACCGCTGGCGCTCTCAAATTGAGTCAAAGAACTTCCAACCCAAATACCACCCCACCGTCAAAAAGGGATTCCCAGTAGATGATCCTGGCTTCTTCATAGAATGCGACATAAGATCCGCCGATGCTCTCCTCGACCATATCAGACGGTATAAACTCGCCTCAAAGTTCGACTGCCGCCTAATCCCCAAGGGCGAATGGGACATGTGGGCTACCTGGGACGATGGCCGACTCCTACTCCCAAACCCGAGTGATATTGGATGCACAGATATTCGGGCACCTAATCTTGGAAAGCGAGTCGCTGTATATGGCGGCAGAAGTATAGGCAGAGAAGTAGACGTAGATGTCTACAATGTGCGAAGAATGCTCTACGGCGTTCCGGAAGGCCAAGACGAGATCCTGAACGGCGGAAATATAGCACAAGAGAGCAATATTGACTACATGGGTGGCGTGGACTTTCGCAAAGGCTGTTACGTCGGTCAGGAATTGACCATCCGAACGCACCACACGGGGGTTGTACGGAAGCGGGTTCTCCCCGTTCAGATTTACCGCCCTGGAGATTCTGTGCCGGAAAGGCTCACTTACGATCCCAGCCTCGACCTCGCGCCACCACCAGGGAAGAATCCGTATATAAGCAGCTTGGATGGGAAGGGACGGAGCCCCGGGAAGTTCCTGCGGGGCGTTGGGAATGTTGGGTTAGCACTTTGTAGGCTGGAGGCTATGACGGATTTTGACGTTGGAGGGGAGAAGACAGATAGGACGGCGCCGGAATTCAAGCTTGGTGTTGAGGGGAATGAGCTCAGAGTTAAGGCTTTTGTGCCCGGATGGCATTGGTGGGGGAAGGCTATTGGGCAAATGAGCTCAGAACGGGCCACCAGACCAATAGTCCGACATGTAATAGATGACAACAACGAATTTTAAAGAAATAAAACCAGGCAGTTGAAGCTACTCCTGAATGGATTTTTGTCCTGAACCAGAAGCGCCCAGTTAGAGAAATTAGCAATGTAAACTGCAAAATTTTGGTGAGAGCGAAACAAGCACTCAGATATCCGCAGGGCAGAATACCGGCAAAATTGGCTGGTACTGTGCGAGCACATTAGCATGGAACCGTTTACCATTTGTTCGGCGTTTCACGGAGGTGCCCACCTTTATTGAACTTTGCACTGCACCGTGCTGCGTCCAGGAGGACTCCGAATACCGCGCCTGGGACGGACTGAGCGGGCTGGTTGCTGTATTTCCCTATCTGCTCAGTGTATTCAATTGCTATAGATCGCTAGACCCTGTCCCTACCGGCAGGCTATCCAACTTACCGGTGTTCCTCCTCAATTACCGTATATTGGCTCGGGCGGATGCGCACATTCGGCAATTTAACGGGAATCAAGTGGGTATGATGGTGACGGGTTTCTCACCAACCGAGCGAACGACCCTTGTCCCCAAACTGCTTTCCCGGTTACAGAGTGATCGGATCTCGATCTATGGAGTCCGATACCGGTAGACTATTTCTCGAATCATGTCTCAGCAATCGGAAGAATGTTGACATATGATACGGTACCGGCATTGTTTTAACTAATTGGATCCGATCAGCACAGTACAATACAGTACACTGGTTACCCGGCCAACGCGCCCGGTTTTAATTTCTGGGGAAACATTCCCCCTGCAGCTCCCTTTCGGGATCAACCATCTCGACTTCTCAATCGCCCTGCCCACCAAACCACCAAGCTTGCCGCACGCCCCAAAACTCAACATCCCTACCCTACCCTATCGGAAATCCTCGCTCTTGCCCACAGGTTTGCCGTCCCAACTCCCCGCCGCATGACCGAGTCGTAAACTATTTCACCACCAATCCCCCAACCGGACAGGAACACACAAACACCGATGGACTCCACAATTGACACCGATATGGTTCTACGCCAGAATCTAGAGCATTGGGTTTGTTATGGCTTATATTTCCGCGGACATTGCACATGTTGACTCTTTAGAAGCAGCAAATGGCCCCTCCTCCCCCTCCGCAGGGAATGCAGACGCCTATGGGAATATCGGTAGCTTCCGGAACCTTGGAAGCACAACTAGCGGAAAGCCAGTCGCCGGAGCTGCTTACACCGAGAACCGCTCAGACACCGAAAGGAGGAGCAAGGGCTAGAGCTAAAGGTGGCACTGGAAGGGGTACCCGGCGCCGCAAGGCTAGCAACGCTCCCATAAAGGACGAGAGTGATGTATGGTCATTTCCCTAGCTTCAGGGTTTGCACAGGTTAACGGCTACAGGGTGCGTCATCGGAAGAGTTCACAATGGAGGGTGTCAAGACAAAGTCCGGGAGAAAGGTACATAGGCCGGCGCACTTTAATCCGGCGCAGAAGCAACCGTCCCGGCGCCGCGGGCCGTACCGCCGCATTCACGATGCACGAATATGCAAGATCTGTCAGCGCGGTCACTCGCCGCAATCCAACATGATTGTTTTCTGCGACGGGTGTAACACTCCATACCACCAGCTCTGTCACGACCCGCCAATCGACGACTTGGTGATAGCTGTTGCTGAGGCGGAGTGGTTTTGCGCGAGCTGTAGTAAGAAGCGGGAGGAGCGCCCGCTAGCCACCGGCCTTAGTGGGCAGAGCCTTACGGAGGATGAGAAGCGGGCGTATCTCGCTTCGTTGCCCCTGTCAAGTCTTGTGGAGCTCATATTCTTCTGCGAAAAGGCGCATCCGGACATACCATTGTACGACCCAAAAACAAGGTCCATCGTAGCCAACATCAAGACGACAAGTGCAACGGCAGTGGGTAAAGACGGGGACGATGAGACACCGGGCGTTAATGGGGATAGCGCACCTGGGGAAGCGGAAGGTGGTGAACCCCCTACTCTCACCGGAGTACCGAATTGGGAGGACATGATCGTGAGGGCGATCGCAGCGATCGGAGACGAGAAGGGTAGCCAGGCTAAGGCGATATTTGAATGGTTAAGCAAGTGAGTATCACGCCGTGTCCCAGCATCCTGGTCGTCGGGAATGCGATCTTTTCTAACCAGGACAGTAATTATCCCGCCCTCGAGGACCGCGATATCCGTTCCGAGGCACAGGGATCTCTGCAATCGGCGCTAAGGAAAAGCCGCCTGCTCAGGGAAGGGCATTCATATAAAGTCAATCCAGAATACGTGCGTTTACTGGCGATCTCTTCACCCGCGACGATGACGATTTGCTAAACGTCGATCACTAGGTATCCAACAAGTCATGCGCACCGTCCCAAACGGACAACATTCCAATCATACCCCCCGGTTCAGGGATAAAGCTGCCCCCGGAAACGGAAGATACGGACGGCCTCTTGGTGGACGACGATCTAGTAGCCTTCAGTCATCGCTTCAACGAAACCGCCATTTCGCACCGCATCGGGGTGAGCGTTGATGACGACGACGTGATGGGCGGGATCGGTGACGGCGATGACGGGGGCATACTGGGCATCGACAATATTAACGGCGTTCAAGACACAGATGACGGCAACGAGGACGCGCCGGGGGAACCCGATGCTGAGGCCGTACCTGCGCCGGTGGCCATGGGATAGGTTCTCGATTGCCCGCACTCTGGGCACAGCTAAGCTCCTACAACGGAGCGCTTGCATATACTGTACTGTAATCACATTTTCCAACTCGACGGTGTAAGTTATATGGGGGAAAAAATCAAAATCAAAAAATCAGTTTTTGTCCACAATGTACTAGTAATGCTATGACGCTGTACTATAAGTTAATATTATACAGCATGATACAAGTACCCCCAATTTACTGGTTTGCTATAAAAAAAAAATAAGAAAAAAAAAGAACGGACTCGCCGAGTACTCGAGAGTATTCATGACCGACATCATCACTTTTAACCCGCATACCGATAATCACCAAACATCCATCCATCCATCGCACTCCATCTATGGCTCGGGGACAAAGCTCCGGAGCCCACCACCACCACCACCTACACAGTACGACCACCCGCAACCAATCAAATCGCAAAACACCGCATTCCACCCAGCCAGGCAATCACATATTCGACCGACGACGCCCCCAAGCACTAGCACAGTACGGCACACAGTAGTCTAAGTTACTCGTAGAAATCGGCAAACACCGTACGGCACTCGAGAACCGACGAACCGTACATTACTCGGTCCCGGAAAACGGAACCTCTTCGCAATCAAGTGAAGGAAAGAAAGTGTGATACAGGGGCATGACGGGACCCGTCGATCACGGCGATGACATCTCGAATTTGGATCGGTCCCCGGGTGCTGTGCTGTTGGTTGGTAGGTAGCCCTCGGTTTGTATGATACCAGTACTTGTACAGTACAAGTACTGTATTATGTTATGTGTGATATTGTATGATCTTGTTGGGGAAGTTTGCTTGGCGGTTTCCTTTTCTTTCCTGTAGACTACTGTATTGAATTGGGGGGGGTTTTTTTTTTGTTGAATGTTCAGAATGTGGTATCATATCATACCGCAATTGCTTTAGGGGGGCCAACCTCATTGTTATCATAGTATTATAGTCCACAGTACAGTACAGTGTGCAAAATCCCCATACTGCACAGACTGGTGGGCCCTGGAAGTGGATTTTGACGTCCCGCGCTTTGGAAATGGGCTCTCACTTTCCTATTCCCCCGTACTATAGTCTACTTGCAACAATTGGAGTATTCGCGCGCCAGACCCTCAGAACACGGCGTGTGTGAATCTTTGGTCAATCTGTCAGTAGAAAAAAAATTTAGTGGGTAACCACCACCAAAAAAAAAACACGAGCCACTTCAATCCTGCGACTTGAGAAGGGTACCCTACCTGTACAGTACGATCCAGGCAAGCGGAAGAAAGAAACACCCTCAGGTTTTCCATGGACAAAATTCCCATCTTCAATTATGATATCGTGCCTGCCGGGAGCAACCACGACAAACCCGTCCTCTAAACACGGATAATAAATAAATGGACGTCCGTGGGGGAGCGGTTAACAATGATTTATTATTATTATTATTATTTCGACAGTGCCCGTACGAATTTGCTGTTTCCCTCGCACTCAGAAAAAATTTGGAACCTCAGTCTTTCATGGTGAAAAAAAGTTCCCATGGCCTGAAATTCGACTACGGTACGGTATTCGAATCGTTGGGGTAAACTCTCTGCCAGGGGAAACTGTTGAACGGGGTGAACGGAGTTGGACCGAGTCCAAGATGTGTTGCAGTATGATACCAAGCTCCTCCCCCCCCGTGACCGGTATCGTACCGTGGAAAAACATCCGGGATTGTGATTCCAACCTTGGATTTCCCTATCTGGAATGCTGTGCTCTCTTCCCATTCTGGGCACTGGGAAGGGACAAAATCAAGAGTGTGTGGACGGTGGGGGCACTGCACTGCACTGTACGTGAACGACGCACGTACGAGCCAGTGAGTGTGAAAGGGTGGATATCGCTTCGGCTGGGCATTCAAATCCTTACCTCGGATTCAGTTGCTTGTTGCTGGTGTCATCATGGGTTTGAGAGGGAGAAGGGATGATGGCAATATGCCAATATGCGAGTGATAGTATGTGATTCCTAGGTTGGTGTCTGCAGAAGCAGCACTCGTAGTGTTGGTCCATTTTTTTTTTTTCTACTACGAAAAAGCACCACTACTATGAGTACGATACCGTACAGTGATACCGAGGTCTAGGCAAGGGAGCGGTCTCCTCTTCTCTGCTTTCAGCGGTGTGATGGCAGCATTTTTTCCACTGTGAGACTCACGAATGCCAGTCAGTACTCCCGACGGACCCCGACCGCGCACCAACCCATCAGCTCAGATAGCAGAAAAACACGCCGCGCATCATAGGACGTTGTCTATAACTTCCCCTCCGAGTGAGGCACTGTCTGCTATGCATACCTTATGATAAAAGCCCCTTTACCTGTATATCCACCATCGCCCACCGCATTCGGATCTCCCCGATCAGAGACTAAAGACGGCGAGAAGGAATACGGTACCGGCAACCAAGTGTGCAACCCGTACTCGCACCGTATGTCTTGAGGGGTGCTGAGCTTGTTGGATCCCATTAACCGGTATGATATTAGTTGTTGTTGTTGTTGTTTTTGTTAACCTACCCTGCTAGACCTATGTGGTCTGATAAAATAGCACAGTGATCTCCGTTAGGACGCAAGCCCGATATAGGTATCCGATGGGCCGAGTTTTCCCCATTTCCCCCCCTCACCTACGATAGCGGTAGGCGAGAAGGGGAATTCCAACGTCCCAGACTCCCACCACATTTTTCCTCCCATTCGTGTTTCCCAAGATATCAAACTATGAGTAATTTATCCAACCCGCAGTAAATAATAACAATAATAATAGGAATGAACAAGAGAGGGGTAATATCACCATTTCCCCCAGTGGTGATGACATCGACGAGGGGGCGGGGTAAATCATTTGTATAGAATCCGTGACAGATGCGGCGGAATGTCGTTTTCTCCCTCGGCCTATGACCGGCTGCTGAGGGTTTCCTTACGGCGCTTTGCCATATCATGGTCGTTGTCCCGCATGCGATAGCCTAACTTGAGAACAATTCCCCGCCATCATCACATCCACAGATAGTACTCGTAGGTTTTAGGAGTAAACCTCCGGATCAAGAAAATCGGTTCCCCC
>PYWC01000029.1:1454508-1511952 GCA_003182015.1 Tuber magnatum | reverse complement strand
TATTATAGAGGAGGGATAGGGCCGGGGGCTTTGGGTCTGAGCACGGGGCACGCTACCGTAACCCCTTCGTCCGTTCCCAGATTCCACACACCTCTACCACTCTATTACCGGTATCAGAGTATGATATCATACAAAGGTCGGAGATTTTAGCACCGTGTGAAACTCGAATAAACACCTGCTGCGATCTGGGCGGTGATTCTTTGGGGGGGTTCGATCTACCACTGTTGGCGGGTTTTTAGGTTGTCTTGCCACTCATTCTTTGCATGGCATGGGATAGCAGCGCCGTTGGCTCGAGTGCCCGAAAACGGACAAAGGGATGGCGCTGCAGGCGAGGCGGGGATGGTGAAGTCGTCACTTGTAGCAGTGGTCCAGTGAGGATGTGGTGCTCTCATCATCGTTTCTCGAAAGTACCTACAGTACCCTATGAGCGTACTGTACCGGTAAAAGAGTCCGGTGCCTACGATACGACGGAATATGATATCGTGGATCCACAGTCTAATCGATCCCCACCTTCTGTAGCCGAAAACGAATATCTCCATCCAGCCTTGCATAAACATACAGTACAGTGCTCGTAAAGTGCAAGGTCGATAATACCGGTAGGGATCCCTCCCCTCCACCACCAGCGGGGCAAACCCGACCAAACAGGTTCAGGGAGTCCAAAGAGCAATTTGTCCCGCCCTACTGTGCTGTACCCTACCGAGCTATCCGACGGAATTATCTCCCGGCCAACCGTGGCATCCTCTATCGCATTGTACGAGCAAGCAAGGAGCACAGTACCGGTCCCGGTACTATAACTTAAGTCGTAAGGAGTCAAGTTTATCCAACATCACAGGGACAAAATGGCGTCCGAGCAACAAGTTAGTAGCCAAGTAGATGAAAGCGGTGTCTGGTCACTAACCGCACTACCCGAGCCAAGAATTGCAGTACTGTACGGCACAGTACATGTAGACTACCGTACCACTACGATAGCACGCTGCCAGGCCACAGCTATCCATTCCAAAGCGCCAATCGATGCCGAGACAGGGGCAATCAATAGCCCACAGTACGGTAGTCTATCGGTAACCTGAGAAGCAGCGCACGGAATTTAAACATATCGCACGAGCCTCTAATCCCACTATTCGGTAAAATCCAGCTCATCCACCTTTACCTTCTCTCCCACATTTCGACAATTTTCGCCTCGAGCACCGCGGGGTGGGGCGACCTCCTTTCGAAGCGTTTATGCAGCCATCGCTGGACTTCGTGAATTCGCTCCCGCTTGGGTTTGTCCCCTCAGTAGCAACGGCTGCTTGTATCATACCGCCTTCCGTTCGCCGCGATCCATCCATCCATCCATCCATCCATCCATCCATCCAGCAGCAATCTACCAGCCCATCCGCTCGTGAGCTCCAAGGAGGACGGGCCACACTCTTATCGGTGCTGGTGATGGCCGCGCCATATCCCGCTCACGCTCGAGCCCCACTTGGTACAATGTGCGCAACTTGTACTGGTATGGTATCGCAGGGTGGTCTAACGGGGCGGATGTGTACAACAACCGTATAACAGAAAAGAAGTGTCGGTATTCAACAGATCACGGATTATCACTCGGCTACGGCGCTGGGATAATGTATCATACGAACGGCGCAGATTGAGAGGTGAAAAGGATGATTGTTGATCGTACAGGAGAAGGAAAAACTAGCCCCCCTATATATACTGAAGACTGGCGTGAAGGGGTGTTCCAGTGTCCTCTGGGTCCAAACCCTGACCCAGCCGGATAACGTAACCCCTTGCAACAGGTGAGGTGGGCTCTTCACGGCTCTGCGTGAGGTAGAGGTGTTCGTGGTCAAGTGCTGTTACGTTCGAAGGAAAATTCACATCGTAATAATGTTATGATACCTGTTATTCACGCCACGCGACTCGATTTGGCAGCAATACCACGGAACAGTCAAAGTCGTGGTGGATTAGGGTGCGGGCCAAGTTAAAGTTACAAGAATGTGATGATTCCACAGGATCCCCCGTTTCCCCTCCTACCCCCCGCCATCCCGTCCACGGCAGCCTCCCTCTGCCCTACACACACCGCGCCCCCCGAAAACAATTGCCATGGGGCTACCAACAATTGACCAAACCCCCCAAACCTACCGGGGAAGCAGCCTTCTCAATGGGGCCGTCGTTGCATGTGGCTTAGGTCCCTTCGCCATAAGCTCGTTTAACCCAAGATCCTTCCAGGCCGGTTCGTGCTTTTTCTGCTGGGCCTGCGCAATTCCAAAGGCGGCTGCATAGATATGGTATTAGCATCGGTGGGGGGGTACAAGTGTGTGCACAGCACAATACAAGTGGTTAAATTGAGCTCGGGAGAACAGGAGGTCGAAACAGAGGATAACAAAAGGATGGGAGGAAAGGGGAAAACTTGTAATTGGATTAGATTGAGTTGTTGAGGCTTACCGTGCTGGTCGGGGATGACTTCAGTTTGTGAGGTGAGCACAGGTTAGCCGAGGCACTCGCACTTGTAGCTTTTCTTTCCGGAAACTTGCCATCATCTTCGTCCTCAGGATTGATAGGCTGGTGGTGTGGCGGGACATATACATCTTAACCATCCACAGCAAATGTCAGAAATCCATTGGGTTCATCCCCCGACAAAGCCGGCAAGCAGAGCATCAAAAAACAAGAACGCACCATCATTTGGAAGCTTATCGCGGCAAAACTCCTATCATTTGGCGGGCATATCATACCATACCGTGCAATTAGATGACTCCCTATGATAGCAAACTCACCCCGACTCTCCCGGTGGGGGAGGAGCGGGGAGGGGTAGCGCTTACCTCGAACAAATCGGCCGTCCGGCCACTGGAAAGGTGCACATAAGTTCTTTTGGAATCCTTGGACTGCCGAGTGCGAAAATGGAAGAAGAAAAAGAGAGGGGGTCAGTGTAACTAGTCAAGAGAGGGGCCCCGAATCTCAGGGTGATAACAATCTAGAGGAGGCGACTTGGGAATACCATTTTAACAGACTCGCAGTCAATGCCCTTGGCGATAGAGTGAGGAGAAGGGGGGTATCCGGAAGTTCCAAGAAGCAGAAGGAAGGGAGGAAGGAGATGTATCGTATCGTGCGGTGGGTATGATACGATATTGATATTATAGAGGAGGGATAATACGTCGCGTACGGGTATTGCACAGCACTACACGGAACGGGAGGGGGTTGTGGGTTTGATGGATTATAGGTCTATTCGCCCTGCGAGTGCAGCACGATATCATAATATATCGATCTCTCTTCCTCCCCTTGATCCACCCTATCCCCTGTAGGGTACGGTAGGCCACAATGGTGTAGAGGGGGGCAGGGGGGTGATGACTGAAGATGGTCGTCGGTATGGTCGTATCATACGTGGTAAATTTATGCCTCCATGGGAGATGGAGTGGGAAAGACGTTGCCGCGTGGAAAAATCTCTTATCGACGATACAATGTATGGTACAGTATCATACTCTACAGTACCGGTACTCGAGTACAGCACCCTATTATACAAAAATAGAACCAAAGCACAAAGCGTGCCAAGCAATCACAAATACTCGTACTCCTGCTATCATAGTTTATTATTATGATCAAGCCCCGTGCACCGGGCCAAGTTGGAGAACGTCGAGAGTAGCACAATGTGAGCACAGGTACTGTATCATACCGGCACTGCACCCGCAGGAAACTCTTGGAATCCACCACCACCAGACCATCAGCGGAAACCAGCCAATTAGCCCCCGATAAAGGTCGAGTTAATAGAATTGCGAATACCAGTTAACGATATCGAACACGTCAAGCGAGCTGATCAAGCGCTTGTCCTTTTATCTCTGAACCCGGAGATCATGATAGGGCCTGCGGAGATTGCGGATTTCAAGAGTCTTATGGGGCGAAGGACCAGCGCTGGTGCATAGCTTATACGGGTACCAAGTCAAGTCAAGTGTCGCGCAGCAAGCGCGAAGGGAACGATGGTGCAGGGGTCAAAAGCATATCATAATCTCTTGCATTCCACTGTGACAAGTGGGCCAATGCTGAATCCCATGGTCATTCACGGAAACGCAGTACGGGTGTTGTACCATAGAGTGTTCAACACGGTCAACTTGCTTCGCACCTTGCTCATTTCCCCACACAAACAGATATAATATCATAACAACCGGTTTATAAATCCAACCAGTGACTGACTGTCTTTGTTTGCTTTTGCCCCCGTCTTTTGCCTATAATGGACTGATCCACGCCAGCAGCAAGCTAAATTTATGTACTCGAGTATAATTTACCAATGCAAGATGGCAACCGCCAATGAAAACCCCGCGCCGACCAGCGAGCGGAAAATCCATCATCCAAGAATCGTGAAGGGCATAAACACGATATCTGCGGGCAATGGTTGAGTATGGTGGTGAAGGGAAATATCAAAAAGAACGTGGAATTTATCGGGGAGCTGCTCCCAACTGTATGCGGTAAAATTTTCGGAGCGCCGGTAGGGGAGAGGAAACCTTGCGATGCCAGCGCGACCTCGTATCGTGATAGAAACGGGGCCTCGAGTCCTTCCCGCAACCCCTAGCTCCGGAAGATGAGGAAAAAAGGGCTCATGAGAAGCGAAGAAACGAAAAACAAAAACATAAAAGGTGACAAAAGAACATCCCGGACCCCAACGGACCCACCCCACTCCTACCTAGCCCCTCCAAAATCCCGGGGGCTCTATTTCTTGCGGGATCCATATGGACGATCATAACGGGGGAGCTGGCAGGCGGTCGTCGCCGCTAAACGCTGAGCTTGTGTTGCTCCTTGTGGAGGACATCGTTGGGAACGTTTTGTACGGAATGCATCTGAACCGGGGCCGGGGAAGGCATCCCTTCAATATGCTTTCGTGGCCGACCTGTGCGCTCTGCATCGCCCAGGGCAGCGAACAATGCGTTCACCGAGTCGTCCGTAGCCCGTTCCTGCAATGTTTGCCATCTCAGAAGGAGCGGAAAGGGGAGAGAAGGAAAGCATCCTGCCATTTACGCCGCTACGGTTGGACGGAATTGGGGAGCGAGGGGAAGGTTGGGTAGGGCAGTGGACAGCAGGAGAGACGGAGCGGATAGCGGTAGATCAAAAAGCGCGATCTAGGATGGGTGCAATTTGTGGGATTTTCGCTGCAGTCTACTCACCTTTGCTCTCTGGCAAATCTTCTTTGCGGTGTCTGGATGGACAAGGAATTTTGTGGAAATGTCAACCCAATTCATGTCGGTGAAGAGGTGCAGGGCGAGTATTCCTGCGCGGATGGGTATCGGGGTCTCTGGCCCTCGAGGCATTGTGCTCCGTATTTCACCGTGTATCTAGAACGCGTAATGGGGTATTTGAATTGCTTGAGTTCTGACCGATGTCAATATATAACTCCCAATATTGCATCACGAGAAGGTCGCGAGAGGAATGCGCGATTGGTGCTGGAAGCTCGGGAGGGGCGGGAAACCGAGAGAAATGAGGATACTCACCAACGGTGTATGTATTCTTCCGAGGAGGCCTTACGAAGAGGCGTTCCAAACAAACTCCAAAGACTTGTTACAAAAGGCCAGCCGGATGGGGGTGGGAAGGAGGGGCTACTTAAATCGGGATCAATCATTGCTACAAGTGCAGTACGGTACGGTGTATCCGAAATCTCTACCCATAGCTCGTCGCGACTCCAATGACCTCATCTTTCTGACCCTTGACAGCTCTCAGCAACCGTTAGGCAGCGACGACGGACTGGTCGACTTTTATTGGGGGTTGTGATATCGAGAGACGGTTGCGGGTGGGTGCCGGAGTTTGCTGTCTGAAGAGCTTGGGGCATGTTTCTGCCCTGCACTCACCTATCGTACTCCCCTCAGCTTGCTGCGCGTTTCCTCCCTTGCCCGACTCTTTCTGACATGTAAGAAGGGGAAAAAACAAGTTCTACGAGAGTGAGAGCTCCCTGCTTCCTTCACGTGACCAGGATGTCGATTCCGGGACCATTTGTTAGGGATAAAAATTCGGGCTGTACTGACGGAGCCGTGGAGGTAAATTATGATATTGCACCGCATGGTACTGTACCATGTATGTGGACGAGGAATCAAATCGCTCTCTCCCTTGTGCCATCGTAGATGTGCCATGGCCTACCGTTGAACTGGCAACTGACTTTTGGGGGGGAGGTGGAGACTTGGGGAGGTAGGGAGGAGGGTGAATGTGACAGATGGAAAGACGCTTCTCCATGCCTTCACATCCTTCCATTCACCAGAGGTGTATTTTTTATTTATTTTTTCCCCCAAGGGCCTCCCTCCGAGGTCGTCATTGTCCGTGCGGAGGGTGAAGGTTCACGGGAGTGTTTGGAGCTGGCCATCAGGGAGCATGTGGTGACACTGCAGGAAGCTTGCCTTATGAGAGCTCAAGTCCAAGTTACAGTGCAAGTGTCTTATGAGGGGGGCGGCAAGCTGGGTGAAAAGTCAAAGACATGAAGGACTGGTTTGGAGTATCAAGATAAGGTTGCTTTACAGTTGCGCGTTGTATCATGTACAGTACTCGTACTGTACGAGCAGATCCCGGAGAGTTTTGTTTTGGGTGCAAAGATGCGTTATGATAACCGCATGGTACTGTACAGTATTATAGACTCCCGGTTGCCGGAGCGATTCAACTGCGGTGGGCTGTCGTGCGGTACCCTTACTGTCCAGGTTTCCGCTGGCAATTCACGGGATTTGATACCTACCGGTATTCAATGGCCCCTATCCACCGCCATACCAATGCTTGCGCTTGGGGGGATGCGCCATGGTTGTCAGTGGTTTTGTGGAGCAGGACCAAATTACAGACGTCCTGTGAAAGTTGGCTGGTGCTAACACTGTGCGACTGAATCTCGATTTGACAACGCATTAACGGAATCAGAGATCCGGCGACGGTCTGCAAAACCATCCATCCGGAATATCGCCGGAAAAGGATTCTCGGGGTTGAAAATATGTCCGACACATATAGTTTGCCTCTCGATGAGATCCTTCCGCTCTCTATTCCCCTTAAAATGATGATCGGTAAATGCACCCGTAGAATTATACAGAAAAGGCGGCTCTGGCTTGCGAATCTGGGCCACCTAGCTACGGGCTCCGTATGCTCCAAGAGTCTCTCCCTCCATAGAACTTGGTTTTATTTGTGCCTTGTACCCACCTTTAGAGTAATAAACGATCGCAACCCGGAAACATCTCGACACCCAAGTTCTAACTTGGCTTTCCCCCTACGTGCCGGGTAGCGCTAGAGTAAGGGCAGTGGATAGACTACCGGTAGTCAATCAAGATGCCCAATGAGAGCGGTCATCCTTTTATTTTACCGTGCTTCTTACTGCCCTTGCGACCACCACCACTCCCTAACCCACTGCGGCCTTCAATATCCATAACATCTCTTTTGCTCAGCACTAACGCACCCCCCTTGAACCTCCCAATACTGGGCCGGAAACCACCCCGGTCTTGCCGCTTCTTGCTGGTCTTCTTCCTCGTTGTATCCTTTTCCAACACGATACCTGCTTCCTTGGCGTTCTTTCTCCGTTTCAATTCCCTCTTCTCCCTGGCAGCGGTAATCCCTTTACGTATGGCCATGGGCATGTTCTTCTGGATTGTGATGTCCTTGCCCCCTAAGGCTTGTATTCGTGACTCCAAAGCTCTGAGGCGGTTCTTGCCAGTAGCTTTACCGGAGGTAGAGTCTAGTAGGTGAGATTCGCGGAGCAACCTTTGAAGCGCCAAATCATTCTTTAACATTTCCGCTTCGGAGCGGGGATCTTCCTCATCATCCGAGCATTTCTCCGATTTTGGGGGGATAGGTGTGGTAGAGGAGGTCGGTAAAGGTGGCTTAGATGACTAGATGGAGGTTAGAAAACTGTAGAGCCATAGACCGGGTAGAAAGAAAACCATAAAGGACTTCAATTCACTGCGTGGAGCTTTGGAAACGGATCGCGGAAGGTCCTTTCTCGCATCAAACTCGATAACAACGGGGACTAGAGCTCTCAGCTTCATTAGTAATTGCGACAGCGAAAGAAAATTAGAGCAGTAAGTCCGGTAAGCCCACCGTCTCCGACTAATCCACCATCTTCGACGCCCGGTATTCCCTCCCATTCCTGATCGCTCAATG
Source organism: Tuber magnatum (assembly GCA_003182015.1). Classification (NCBI taxonomy): domain Eukaryota; kingdom Fungi; phylum Ascomycota; class Pezizomycetes; order Pezizales; family Tuberaceae; genus Tuber; species Tuber magnatum. The sequence continues at coordinate 1,503,885 of PYWC01000029.1, read as the reverse complement.
CTTCCTCTGTCTTCCCCGGGAGCGCCTTGTGTTTCTTCGAGCTCGGTATTTTCTGCGCGCCTTCGAGCGGTGCAAACTGACTCTCAAAATGTCGTCGGAATACATCCATTTTGTCGACATCTGATTTGTTTCTAGATCCAATCTCGCGTTTCCTTTTCTTCTCGGGCATGGTGGTTCGCTATGATACGGTACGTGGCGGAGTGTTGGGGATTTTTTGAGATTTCACTGGTTGTTTCTGGTTTAGAGGAATCGGGGATGCAACCTGGCTTGGCAGATCTCGTGAGGGCTATTGTGGCGTAAAATCCCAAACACGGTGGCAGACCCGATGAGCCTAAACCAACCCACTTCGGTGGGTCCTCTCTCTCTTCTCATTTCTTTCCCTAGGAATTGTCCTATCGTACATTCATCTCATGCTACTTTTATTCTTCTAAGCTTAGATGTCTGCCACCCCAGCGAAAGTCAAAAGCCTGATCGATGGGCTCATTCAGTCGGTCACAGGGTTAACTCCACAGGTTTGTGCTCCAAATTGCCTCTCTCGGCGTTTCTATCGTGCGCTCTAACAGAATATGCCTATAGGAGGACCCAGAGAATTTTAATCTCTGCCGGGTAAGTCTCCATGGTATATCTATTTCAGCCGGGACTCTTGAATAATAGTAAAACAGGACTTCGCTCTCCGCAATTTCCGAGGATATAAGTTTGGCCGGACAAACCAATTCGATGTAGGGTCGAAGCTTGATGGGTAATAAGTCCGCTTCATGGATCGAATTATTCTAACAAACGATCCGTAGCCTTGAAGAGAAATTCCGTGTCTTCAACCGGGACGATTTGGCCGATGCTTTCCGTTCTAGGCTCAATGAGTTACCCTCCTTGACCTCTGGCTTCACCCCCGAAATCCTTTCACTTTTCCTATCTTTGTCCGATAGGCCTCTCCAAAACTCAGACATCTCCGATCTAGAGCTTCTCGTGAAACCGGATGCTCCTAGGGAGTTCACATGGGAGGATATTATTGCCGACGACCCGATGGAGGGGGAGATATGGAAGGACGTGGATTTTGGAGCCGAGAGTAGCGATGAATGGTCCGACGATGGATATACTAGGCCAAGGTCACGAGATGAATTTGTCGAGAGCCTGAGGAACGAGGCTGAAGATAGGAGGAGGAAAGCACTGGGCGCCGGGAGTGGAGATTCTGATTATAAGGCTTCAGGAGTTGAGGGATTTATAGTCCAGGGAGATGAAAAGGGGCTTGAGTTATTGAAAAAAGCGCAATACTGGAGAGAGAAGGTCCTGCCTATTGGACGAGAAATTGATGTTTCTCTTGCATCTGGCGGAGGTACTACATCACGCGTCACTAACTATCACTCTACCTTGCATACTCTGCAGTTGATCCGGATGATGCGGAACAATTCACTGACGTAATAAATTTGGCGCAGTCAATAATATCTCACTTATATCGGAGATCCAGGCCATGCGGGAGGTTATTTTCATGCTGTTAGGATATCCTTGCCTCCTCTTCCACAGAAAACCCAACGACGCAACTATTCTAGTAGATACAGATGATACGACAAAACGCTTTGCGCTGAGTCATGCATCACTGCCTGCGTTTAGAGCTATCCTTAGCTGGTATGCAGATAAAGGAACAAATATCAACGTTATCCGCACCTTCACGCGATCCGAAATCTCCGTCACGGACTTTCCTGAACACCAAACTTTCGTCGCATCTGTTTGTGATAAGCTTGCCGTCCTAGATCAGCATTTAATCAAACTGGAAGAGCTTCTATTGGTAGGGAATAAAGGCTTGGATCAGATAGTCTCGTTGCTAGCACTCCAGGGCGAACTAGAACCCTTCCTCACTCCCTTTGACCTCCTCTCGGATATCATAGCAGAACTTCTCAAGACAGGAAAGCCTCCGGCTGATCTAGCACTGCAACACCTAGGAAGCCTCTTCCAGCTATCATGCAGACTGCAGTCCATAGGTGACCAAATCTCCTTCAAGTTTATAACGGACATCTTTTTCAACTGTTTACAAACATATTTGCGCCCTATCCATCGATGGATGGAGTCCGGTGAACTTCGCGAAGATGACGAAGTGTTTCTTATATCTAAAAACCGCAGCGACGAGGAAGTCGAACTGGGAGGTTTATGGAATGACCAGTATTCCCTGAGAAAGGATGCATCAGGAGTGCTAAAGGCACCTGTATTCGTCCACGCGGCTGCAACGAGAATATTCATCACCGGTAAGAGTGTTGTTTTCCTAAAACGGCTCCTAGAGCGCGATATACCAAGTTGCGCTCTCCCACTTCAACCACAGCCTGTCAGTGCAGTGGACATCAATCTCTCCACTGTCTGCGGGAACGGCGAGTACCTCGCCCCCTTCTCGGATATGTTCGCTGCAGCATTCGACAAATGGATAAACGACCGTCACCATTCAGTCTCCTCCCGCCTGAGAGATATATTATATCAGGACTGCGGCCTAAGGAAGAGCTTAGACGCAATTGAGTGCATATATCTCTGTAAAAATGGTCACCTCTTTGACACGTTCTCGCAGGCGATGTTTGAGAAAGTTGATAAAGGCGTGCAGACATGGGGGGATCGGTTTCTACTCACAGAGCTACTGCAAGGGATATACGGGGGTGTCGGGTGCGTGGAGGTCGGTAGGGTGAGGATGAGAGCCAAAATGGAAGGTACGAAATCTCTTAGAGAAAGAAGAAGGACTGTCAAGATGTGGAAGGGTCTTGAATTGAATTACGCTGTATGCTTTCCCATTCTTGCCCTTTTGGCGATCCGGTACTCACTAGACAGCTACCGTGGCCGATAATGAACGTCATTCGTAAGGAATCGTTTGAAGTGTACAACAACGTATTCACGTTCTTACTGCAAATCCGGCGAGCAAAGTACATGCTCGAACGACTCACACTACTGAAAGAGGATTTTAGAATTCTAGGCGAGAGTGGGGAGGGTGCTGTGTACTACTCTCTGAGGCACAGACTCTTGTGGTTTGCGAACATAGTTTACTACTATCTTACCGATCTAGTTCCAACTCACCATTTCCTCAGAAGGGTATCCCAGCTAATACTAATGACAGGTCCTAATTCCACAAACAATCCATATGAGGCAAGAAATGGCGAGAGCTGTGCATGTGGATGGCATGATACAAGCACATAATACCTATATCCAAAAGATCAAAGATCAGTGTCTGCTCGGAGCAAAGGTGCCAACCCTTTTCCCATCCCTCCCGCCACCGCCGCTCACCAAATCTAACAGTAAAACAGCTCACGCCAATCCACCAAGCAGTAACCTCGATCCTCGACATCTCAATCCTCTTCTCGGATGCCCACCTCGCACACAGCACTGCGCTAAAAACCCTCGACGCCCCCAGCGCCTCGATTCACGACATCTCTGTCTTCATCTCGTCCCACACACCCCGTCGTCACCGCCGTCGCCAAAACCAAACAGGAGAACCCTGCGACAACTACCAGTCCGACTCAAATTCCGACTCGGAAGATTACGAGGAGGACAATTTCGAGGGCATGAATTCATACATATCTTTCGAGAACGAGGCGTACGCGCGACAGATAGGGCACATAAGCGAGAGGTTTAACACCCTGCTTGAGTTTGTGCGCGCTGGCTTGAGGGGGGTCGCGAGGGCGGGTGTGATGCCGCATTTGGAGGTATTGGCGGAGGATTTGGAGGGGCCGGGGAGGGGTGGTGGTGCTAGGGGTGAGTGATTGGTTAACTGGTTAACGTAGCATTGATGTATCGAGCGGTTTTCTTTTCCTCCCCCCCCATGGCATGAGGAGGCCGGTTTGAGGCAATCGAGGTAGCCGAGGCTTCGGCTATGGCGTTCTTATAATAAAACCATGTATCACATGCTGAAGAGCACCCATTCCGTCCAGCCCCGCCCGCACGATATCTGGAGATGTTGAATTAATATCAGTAGGCCTTGGTGATTGGGCTGACCGACTTTCAAAGTCACTAAAACTCACTCGCGAAGTTTCAACAGCACAAGATCAAAAACACCGACATTGGAATAATCGGAAAACCTGACGCATCATATTGGCGTAAGTAACTTATGAGATAAAAACACTTTTTAGTGATGACACCCCTATCCCGCAATACCCCGACCTGTAAAGGAATAGAAACTAAAAGAAGGAAAGGATAAGAAAAAAAGAAAAATCTCCGCATAGGGTGAACCGCTGGTCCAGCTTGCACTGTTTTAGGCAGTTTTAATGGGATTTTACACAATAGGACCATTTACCACACCATAGAATAATAAAAAAGAACTCCAAACAAGGTCAATTTTATTTAATCCCGGCGTAAGGAAGCCTAGCAGCACTTGGCTGCGTCTTGGTCCAACTCGGTCCTTAATCTCTTTGCGGCGGGTTCACCGTCGTCTGCTGCTTCTTGAATTCCCGGGGCAGGATGGTCGATACCCTTGAGGAGAGGCTGGTCATTACCAGTCTTGATATTGAAGTGGTATTGACGGATGATACTATCACTATATTTTGCAATCGGAACATGAGCACAATGGGAAAGAAGAAAGGAAGGAAGGGGGGATCTATACACGTCGTCAACATTCAATGGACGAACATCAGCCAGCTGCTTAACCTTAGCAGTGCACTCCTTGCACTGAGCGTCCGTCATGTCCAAATCTAACTGCTCCACACGACTCTTGATAGCATTCCATCCGGTCAGCCTTGATGCGAAATGGACATATCGAGTGATTCCGAAATCGGCCGGATTGATGATCTCATAGGTGCTTGGGTTAGCCAAGATGGCTTTGGCATGGATCCCGGCCTTGTGGGTGAAGGCGCAGAAACCAGTGATGTAGTTGTTAAACGGAATGTTGACCTCGACGGCCTCTGCAACAAGGTTTTCAAGATCACGGAGCTATTGACGTTAGATGAACCCCCGAGACACGAATTTTGCAGGATAAATTACCTTGTGAAGCTTATATTTGCTGGTCACATACTCACGATCAGCAACGATCATCCTAGCCACGAGTCCTCCTAAAGGAGTGATTCCGTTTCTCTCGCCAATACCAAGAACACTGGTGTCAATGTGGGTGGCGCCAGCCTCGAGCGCACAGTAGGCATTGGCGACAGCGCAGCCGGTGTCATTGTGGAAATGAGTTTCGATATCGCAAGAGACAACGCCTCTGAGAGTGCGAATGAGATCGTAGACTTGTCTGGGCGAAGCGCAACCAACGGTATCGGCAATACCCTAACGATGCATTTTAGTCATCAGTCTCGTGTGGACGGCACGCCTTCACATGCGAAACCTACTACACGATTCACGCCGATCTGGTCGACAGTGCGGTAGATGCTCAAAAGGTCGACAAGCTCCGAACGAAAAGAGTCTTCACTTGAGAAACGAATCTCGATATTGTGCGATTTGACAAACTCGATGACCTCGATGGCAGTCTTATGAATGTAATCCATATCCTTGCCGTGAGAGTGCTCACGGAGGAAGGAGGAGGTCCCGATGACGACGTCTCTGTATCACATGAAGCAATCAGCAAACACGCGGGATATTGAAAGAGCCGGGGAAACCTGCACTCCGTCGACACCTGTTTGAACGGCAATCCGGGCATCGTCCATATGACAGCGGATGTGTGTCAAGATCTGTATTTCGAATAAATAAGAAATTTTCCAATACAAACTTTGCAACACCGGACAAACCTTGGCCTTCAACCCAAGCTTACAGATAGCCTCGCAGTCGAGTCTAGACTGCTCTGAAGCGGCAGGACTGGTCAACTCTATCTGTGTTTATAAAAATCATTGGTTAGCGTGGGAGTCGAAAGTCGAGCCCGATTATTAGTCTTGATGCTCTACGGAAATCCATTCGCACAAATAACGGTGCGGGTTATCATTCACCGCAATTGAGTGCAGAAATGAGTTGCAGCATGAAAAGACAAATCCCGGTAGTGGTGGGGGTGATAGACGTGGAATAGTGGATCATACATAATCAACGCCGAAATCGTCCAAAGCTTTGGCAATCTCAATCTTCTTAGCGGTATCAAAGAAGGCATTGGCAAACTGCTCGCCCTCTCTCAGTGTACTCTCAATGATTTTGAAAGAGTTGACGTTGCTGAGGAAATCCGGGAGAGGCTGGTAGGGATTTCGGGAGTTTAGGTGGGGACCATGTCGGCCCGATAAAGGTTGAAAGTCTTTCTTATCTATCTCGTCAGGCATTTTCAGCGGCCGGGACAACACAATTGGATTGGGAACAATAGATCGATTTGTTCGGTGTTTGACTCGAGCAGGTAAGGGGTGCACGGGATTATGGAGAGGATTATATACCATTTCCGCTCGATGAGCCATTCCCGCTTGCTGTTGGAGACATGTTTAACTGGGTTTAAGGAAGGACAGGAGAGGATGGCTTGGGACAATGGTAGGAGTGGAATTGGCTCAGAGTGTGCTCGCTCAAACGGAGGTGTGACGGGGTGCAATCGGATCCCTTTGGCAGAATTGGAGAAAAGGGCTGAGAAAGGGGGGTTTTTATAAAGTGGGGAGGGCGGAGGAGGGAGGGAGAGAAGGAGCGATGACTCGACGGAGGTTGGAGCTCTTTGGTGGAGGGGGGGTTTTTTTTCTGTCCATCTTTTCCTCTCTTTCTTTCTGGCTTTCTTTTTAGGTAAGATTTTTCCTCTTTTCCTCTTTTTTTCTCCTTTACGCACATTCGGCTAAGGGTTAGGGCAAGGGCCACTTTCTGACCCTCCGAGCGATGAGCACACGACCGGGAATCCATCAACTCCTAGTCTGTCGGGATAGCATTCGAGTGGAATTGATAGTGCAAAAACTGCAGCAATGACAGTCTTCAGCGGGACACAAGGAAGACAGGCGGGTGAAGAACAGGTTGCAAGGGTATCATACCGGTGCTTGGCGAGTGAAAATAATGAATTGGTCAAAACAGGGTAACAAAAAAAAATGCGCGTTCCTGATCTCTGCCCGTTGGGTCGAAATTACCGGTGCCCCACAAGACAATCTTGATCTTGAGTGGATCTCACCGCTACTGGTACCGCGCTAAACTATCCCGAGGGCTATTTGTCCACAGCTATCGGATCCAAAACGCGATTTGGCTTGAATTTTGCTTATTCCACCCGTACGAGTAAGAGTACGAGTAGACTACCGGCTCGGTATGATACGTTGGTGATTCTGGGACTGTGTGAGTGTGGTCTTGGTATAAGTATTATCCGGAGTGGTCACTTGTAGGCTATGAGTATGACCGGGTTTAACCTGTCCTTCCCCTGTTCTGGCCCGTGTCCTTTAATCCGGGACAGATCTAGGAAAAAAAGCGGGGCCCCGCCTTCCGCTTGATTAGCCCCGCCAAAAGCCAAGCTTTGCAAATCGGTAGCGAGTATTTATGGTGAGAGAGAGGTTTGCTCCTAGGACACATCGATACAAGTTTTGGCCTCCCTACACCAACATATGATACCAGGAGATTGGCCCCGCAATATTGAAATAAGTGGACAGCACCGTGGGAAACGGTGGAGAGAATATATGAAAATATACAGCAAATAATTTCCACCACATGCAATACCGGTGGGAGTCGTGTCCAGAAACGTCACGACCTTACAAGTACCGGTAGCTCGATTATCGAGAAATGTGTCGCTATCATACGGTATGATAGGTGTCAAGTTGGATTATTTTTAGCACGGCGCCTTGGCAGGAACATTTGTGTCCTGGGTCACTAGTTTTTGTCCTCCTTGGCTCGCATGCGCACACCGAAATCTAACAGAGAAGTAATAGCCGGTTCCCCTCCTATTTCGCTGTCGCTCATAGTCGGTGGAAGCAAGTGTGACGCCCCATAAAAAATTCTAATTTAGTTTTTTTAACATATTTAAATTTAATAGCTACCTATAGCAGGTTTATTTTCAAAACACACAATATATTCTATGGAGATACTCAAATATAATTCTATTCATGAAACTACCCATTCTATTTCCTGAATATAATTGATTGTAATTCTATTTGCCAAATATATCACATATACTTTCTAAATAATACTGTATCTCCGTGTTTTTGAAAATTTCACAAGACTTCAAGAATCCTCCAGTTTCACAAGTTTCAATGCCAGAATTCTTTGAGAAGCTTGAAATAAAGCAGCAAGATCAAGCAGTCAAATGGCTGGATGAAGAGTCAGGCAAAACAGTCAGTACATTAGTACAAATATTCAATGTTAAGCCATCCTGTAACCGGTACAGGTACTAGACTATATTTTATGTTTGGTTTCACGGTATCGCTTGATACTTGTATTGTTTCGTGTTCTATCAGTTGATACACACTATGTTTTGGAATAACGCTCATACTGGAGATAAGTGATACGCTGTATTTAAAAGACTGCTGAGTTCTGCGATGGAAACAGCACACTTCGACTGACATTATTCTAAATATACTTGGTTGAACGGTTACTTTTTTGATCTTCTATTACACCGCTGCGAAGCCTTCTTTAGTCAGCAGTGCTTGCTTCTGGTTGATCAAGAAGGTATCTGCTTCTACCATACCGCTACGTGACTAGGGCCTGGCCTGGACATGTTATATTTTTTTAACCTCAGCGAGTTGTTAGAAACCTGCCTAGACCAGGTCTGGTCAACCTATGAAGCATTCACCCGAAGCTAGCAGTGGGGAGTGGCAGAACCAAGAAAGATTTGGCTCCACCAACACAACACTATTGAGTTGTTAGAGACTTGAAGTGGGAAGCAGGTCCTACGAGAAGGCCTTACCAAAAGAAGACAACTCAAGAAACTGAAAGGGCCAAAGAGCGACTTCTCAATTGACGAAGCAGAAAGACAATTAGCGCGGGATTTGGCTAAGCAGACCTTTAGCGAATTGACCGAAGAGTTAGCAAAGGCAACAACAAGCCTTCCCAGGCTTTTCCCCCCCAGCCCCAGCAAAGGAAAGGCACCGGCACAACCACCAAACAAAGAAAGTCCACCTGCCCACACCACAAAGAAAGAAGACGATGACAAAGAAGAATCAGACCAATCGGCAGCAGCAGGACCTTAAGATGAATCCCCAGGCGACTCTGAAGACAACTTGTCAGATGACAGCTCCAGCAGTAAAGAGTCCGAACACAGAATGTCCGAAGAAGAATCAACCGTACCTGCTGACCTATTGGCTGGGCGATCAGGGTGAAAGGTCACGCTTCCCCTGCCACATACATTCTCAGGCCAACAGGAAGACCTAAAACCTGAGGCATTTGACCAATGGGTAATGACCACTTTTCAATATCTTGCCCTACATGGTGTGGACAAGACAAAGTAAGGAAGTGCAGCATACTTCAGAAGTTTCTGTACGGGAAAGGCGGAAGAAGCATATCACCACGCAATGGACCACTATGATAGCAAAGACAAGATACGAGGAATGACTATGATAAAGTACCTGCAGGACAGATTCCAGTCCTTGCGGAATGCGGAAGAACTGCATAAGAAGTTCAAGGACATCCAATAGGTCCGGAATGGAAAGACAGACAGAATAACACTGATAGCAATGGATCTCTTGATGTACTATGAATGATTGCCCGTTGGAACAGTATCCTAGTATACACTGCAGCAGAGGCTATATGAAGCAATGTATCCCAGACTACGCCAGGAGATAGAGCCCATAGAGGATGATAGAGACTCTTTTAATGAGATCATCAAATGAGCTAAACGCAAGAATGCCGTCCTGTATGAAACAGGAGTTTACCAAATACACATACACTAGTAGAGGAGCAATAAAGGATCGTCATCGCATGATGAAACAAGGAAGGAACAGCCAAACCACAAAGGTTCAAAAGACAAGAAAGATAAGAAGCAGAAATGACACGATGAAGGTAGATGTTTTGAATGCGGGAAAAAGGGGCACTATGCAAAGGACTACTATGCCAAAAAGGGAAAAGGGAAAACTGCAAATTGAGATGCAAGCACAAACCACATAGAAGCAATCGAATAGAATGAAGTGGAAATTAATTTGGTGGAAATGGAAAGTCTCCGAACACAACCAGTACTGGCAGTTAGGCCCTGTGACGTACTAGAAGGAACGATCCTCATAGAGGGCTATCCAGCAAAGGTACTATTCAACATAGGAACAATCGGTTGTGACATTATCAGCACTTCCTTTATCTCTACCCATGGCATACCCACGGAACCCCTACCCCAACTAACAACAATCAACATGGCAGTGAAAGATTCCTGCTCCTCAAGCCGCAAGAAGTGTGGACTGACCGTATGGATTGGAAAAAAGAAATGGACAAATCAGGAGATGTTGGTAGGAAACTTGGCAAAATGCGATGCCCTGATTGGAATACCATTCCTAAAAAGACACAATACCCTTATCAGGTGTGGGGATACAGCAGTGGAGTTTCCTGATAACAAACTGCATGTACTATGCAAACCAACAAGTGGAGAATTCTGAGCTGCTGTTTTAAATGCCATCTCAGCAACATTGTTGAAAGAGTATAGGGATATATTTCCAGAAAGGGTCCCTGAAACACTACCCCCAGTGCGTAAGATTAGCCTCCACATTCGACTGAAGGATCCAACTGACCTAAAAAACCAACCCACATACTCAATCCTAGAGGCGTATAAGGAAAAACTCATGAACTGGATTAAGGAGAAGTTGCGGGCCGGGGTAATAGTACGACAGGAAGTGCCTGGAGTGGCATCTATATTTGTACAACCAAAATCAGACAGAAAGATCCACCCCCTGGTGGATTTGAAAATTCGAAATGACAACACAATCATGGATAGTCCATCTATTCCCAACTAATAGCAGATCTTAAACCACATTGGGCAAGCAAAATTCAGGGGTAAGATTGACCTAAGCGTGGCGTACTTCCAAATACAAGTGGACAAGGACGGTATCATGTTCAACTTATTCAAAACCCCGTTTGGAGTGTTTGTTAGTAAGGTAATGCTACAAGGAGACATGAATACACTAGCAACCTTCATGTGAATAATGGAAGACCTCCTAAGTGAATTCCTACATGATTTTACATGGGCATACATTGATGATGTACTTATATTCTTGGACACATCAGAGGATCACGAAAAACACATACGCCAGGTGTGTGATCGACTCAGAAAAGCAAAATTCTATGCAAGCAAAAAGAAGTGGGTACTTTTTGCAGATAAAGTAGTGGTACTAGGACATATAGTGGATAGCAAGAGGATTCATGCCTCCTCCTAAAAGATATCGACCATTGCATGTTGAAAAACTCCTCAAAACAAGAAAGAATTGCAATGCTTTCTAGAAATAGTGAATTATGTGGCCCAATTCCTCCCACACCATGCTACCCTGACGGCACCATTAATAGACTTAACGGGAAACGCCGGGTTCGTATGAACAACCACCCACCAGACCACATTCGAGATGGTCAAAAAGCGAATCGTCAATCACTAAGTCATGTGACCAATAGACATACGAAGCAATGAACCAATTTGGTTAGTTACAGACACCTCAGATTTAGCAATAGGAGCATGGGTAGGACAGGGACCCACTTATGAGACGGCTCGACCTGCCACATTACACAGCTGGAAGTTCACCAATGCACAGACAAATTATGGAACCACTGATAAAGAGGCCTTAGGGATAGTGAAGGCGCTTAACCAGTTCCACAATGTGCTAATGAGAAATTCCTTTACAATAGTTATAGACCACAAGCTTCTGATGCATCTACGAACTGCAAAGAACCCGTGTAGAAAGTAAGTTAGATGGCTCAGTGCCTTGGAAAAGTACGATGTGAAGATAGTCTATGCACCAGGAAGCACAAACTGTTTAGCTGATGCCCTTTTCCAGATATACGAGTGAGAATCAGACTTGAATCCACTCTATGTTCACGATTATACAAAGAAAGCTGATGACATTTTGGATAACACGGTCTACAAGCAAGAATCAAATACAATGGAGCCCAAGTGAGACATCTCCCCTACCTCCCCTCCTCACTCATACACTGAGTACCCCAATGAAGCTCCTTTGCCCTCTGCAAGCTCCTGCTCAAGCACTGCGGAAAATGGTTGGGGTGACAAGTGCACCTTGCGAAGCACGCCACCGGAGGAACTCCAACATAGCAAACCGCACTATTCACACTATTATGTGGACCATTGCCCACATCACCAAACCGAGATTAAGTTCAAAAATAACCATCCTAGGGGGCAATGCAAGCCCACTCCTCGACTACCTAGCGAAGGACTGAGTTCCCCAAGCACAGAAATTGACCCAAGCCCTTCGGAGTCGTACATGATTGGTGACTGGGAATAGCAGCAAACAATTGGCGGAAGATCAAATAGGGCTAGGGAATGGCCATCCACTCTCATTCAACCGACGCCCAGGTCCTATGCAATCCCTGCAATACTGAACCCCCAAGGCTCCAGCATTCCGAACGCCAGGGCCAGACAGTCTGCCACCAACCAAGTGAGCAGAACCAATAGAAAACTTTAGCAACAAGACAATAGTCTCAGTGATGCCCCTAATGATGAATGAATATCGGTACCGCCTATACCATATCTTGGAAGGAAACGAAGAGGAGGACCAACCTGAGGTGACCAGAGGCAGTGAGATAGAAGATGAGCGGGACACTGGACAAACAGTCAATGAAATGATTGGAACATTCCAAGCCCACATGGTTGCAGCATATCGGAAGGAATCAATATGGAAAACAGTCAATGAAAACATAGACACAAAAGGAGATTGGTCCTCCTACACGGTCGGAAATGGAATGCTGTACGCTAAAACATGGTATGGAGAGGAATGTCTGTATATTCTGAAAGGTCCCGCATTTGGGAATACCTCACTGAGGGAGTATGTTATAACAGAGATCCACAAGGAAGGACATCACAATTCTGAATGGAACTTGTGGTACACTACCAAGTACCTGTTCTGGCCTGAAATGCGCAAGGATTGCAGAGCATATGTGGTCCAATGCCACACCTGCCAAAGGAACAAGAAATCCACCAAGTTACCAGAAGGAAAGGCCTAGACAATTGTCCTACCATTGGAGATTTTAGAATCAATAGCTATTGACTTTAGGAGACCCTTCCACAATTCATAGGGATATGACATGATCCTGGTGGCAATAGACAGGTTCTCGGTATTTACATGGCTCATACCGACAAGCAAGGAAATAATAGCAATAACAACCTGAGAACTATTATGCAATAGAATATTTATACCCCATGGCTATCCGAGAACAATAGTGAGTGATGTAGACCCACGATTTGAGTTGCATGTATGGAGACGGCAGTGTCGATCGCTAGGAATTGAGCACATCAAAGCAGCACCAGGCCACCATGAGACGAACAGACAAGTGGAAAGGAAAATTTGGGAATTGAAAACAGGTCTTCGAAATCTAGTTAATGCAAGACAGAACAATTGGTTTGACGCTATACCCGAAATGGCTGCATACTTAAATGACGGATATTCTGAAACTCTTGGTCTGTTACCATACAAAGCAGTTTATGGAAAAAACTACCCGCAACTTCCCCTGGCAAATTCTAAGAATTCTGCAGTTCTAGCAGCAGACGAATTGTTAAACAGGCACTAAGCAATCTGGAACATGGCATTCAATGCGATCAAGTTGGCACGATTCAGGAGTACGAGAATGGCAGTAAAGTGATGCAGATACCATACTCCAATCAGGATAGGTAATCAGTTACTGGTTTACGGAAACCTATTTGCAACTGAATTAGGATGAAGCAAGAAACTACAACCATGCTGGTGAGGACCATTCAAGATAATAGGATATGATGACCATGCGGGAAATTACACGGTAGAAATGGATGGGAGAATGTATAGGAACCGAGAAGCGACATTCCAAGCATCCGCAGTGACAAGATACCTCCCTAATGATGATACTGTGTTCCCTGGAAGAAGTCATGCAAAGCCACCCCCATCGTGGCTAACGAAAAACCAGAGTAGGAAGTGGATACCATACAAGACCACAGAAGGCATTATGACCATAACCAATTTCTAGTAAAATGGGTGGGATGTCCAGAAACGGAAAACAGCTGGGAACTCCTTAAAGGGTTAGAAAATACGATGGAACTAGTAAATCAATAGTGGGAGGACAACAAACCAGAGGATGAGCTACCCCCTACAATAAATCATGTGATGGTGGCATGGAGCCCAACCCTGACAGGAATCCAACACCTCTGCCCAGACACATATCAAGAAATACAAAGTGGGTTTTGGTCAGCCCACTTTGAAAGCGATTTCGAGAGCAGCAAAGATGAGAATTGGGTCATGGAAGATGAAGCTGCATACCTAGCATGGCTAGCTGAAGTCGAGTACGGGGAATAGTAAATGAAGAAAACACATACCATCCCACAGCCTTATGATGTCAAACTATGAGCAAGTGCCTTGGAGACTGCGCCATCAGCTAATGGGACTGATGGGAAACCGTGATATTATCCCTAGAGGATACCTTATATACTGATTATTCATATACGGTTACGGCAAATGCCTTGAAATAACAACTGAATCGACAGGATGGATGTGGGGAGAAGCACTATGAGATATTTTCTGCTTCGGTAGTGGGTGCTACCTGAGCACAGAAAAATGTGATATATGTGTGGAAATGGAAAATACAGAGATTAAATACCATCCACCTTCCCCTGAACACCTAAGCGAGGACAACACTAAGACATAGATACCACCCAACTTCCTCAAACACCTCAGCAAAACTCATCGCGATACCTACAAAAAACCCCTTATTCTTATACAAAGAAAAAACTGATAAATGTTGGCCTATGAAGAGGACAACATGAGAGGACGACACCATATCGTCAGATACCTACTATATCAGGGAACCATTCCACTAAGCGCATACCGGAAGATATTCTATGTCGATTACTGCGAGGAATGTGAACGAACCAATATTGAGTCAGAGGATTGGGAGGACTGAATGGTCCGACACTGGATTGATTCACCACACTGCTGGAGATCAGGCTACTTTGTACGTGAAGCGCCTTGTCAGGAGTTTTTGGAAAGATGGTTGGAGGATGTGCAATGGATGTAGCAGGACGACTTGAGATTGTTGCAGAATAGCGATGACGATGAGGATAGGCCCTATGGAGGACTTCCAGAAAATAGCAGATCTACCGACTATTAGGATTTCATTGGGTTATTTTGTTTGGTGAAATTATTATTTTATTTTGGCAGTGTAACCAGTACAGGTACTAGGTTATGTCTAATGTTTGGTTTCACAGTATTGCTTGATACTTGTATTGTTTCATGTACTATCGGTTGATACACACTATGTTTTATGTTTGGTTTTACAGTATCGCTTGATACTTGTATTGTTTCGTATGCTATCAGTTGATACATACAAGGTTTTGGAATATCGCTCATACTGGAGATAAGTGATACGCTGTATTTAAAAGACCGCTGATTTCCATGATAGAAACAGCAGACTTCGACGGACATTATTCTAAATATACTGGGTTGAACGGTTACTTCTTTGATCTCCTGTTACACCCCTTCAAAGCCTTCTTTAGTCAACAGTGCTCGCTTCTTGTTGATCAAGAAGCCAGCTGCTCCTGTTGTACTGCTACATGACTAGGGCCCGCCCTGGACATATTACACACCCTCTATTTGAATGTGCCAACTTCACAAATATTACCAGAAACACAATTCTCAGGGTACCTTTAATCAATATGCGGGAGATAATCTGGTCCTAACTGAGATCTAAGAGCAGTCAGTTTTTAACAACTATTTGGAGCAGGTGGAGATGGAATTTGGTGCTACTCTATCCATGATCTAGGTAGCAATCTGCTACTTAAGACAACTGGAGAAGCACAATTCACCATATTAGAGTTGGTTTCACAAATGGCTTAAGTAGAATTCAGACCTTTATACCACTAAGGTGACACCGATTGTACAGGCATGAGTTGCATCACATAGTGAGAATAATCTGAAAAGCTTTTTTGAGGAGTCTTATAATAATCTCTCAAAGCACTATATCATAAGGTCAAAAAATATATATAATACTAGTATGGATAAGTCAGGTGTCAGAATTAGATATTCTACAGAAGAGATTGTGATTGTCCCTAAAGACCTGAAGGAACTCTACACTACCAGTCGTGAGAATAGTAAGTCTATTACAATTATCAAGACTATATATGTAGATGTAAGTCCACTACCCCCACCGGTTGTTATCTGTCCAGGGCAAAAGATTATGGAAAACTGGATCTATGATAACCTGATAGGAGCTAAAGTGATTATGGTTTTACAAACTAGCTATACCAATGAAGATATTATTCTCACTTAGCTAATTACTTTATCCAGTGTGTTGGTACTAGCCTGAATGAATATTAGTGTATTCTTTTTCACAATAGCCATATCACTTGCCAACAAGATATCTTTACTATAAAATCTAATAAGACTCAGAACCTTTTGTTTGAGTTTCTCTCTGATCTCACTCATGTACTACAACCTCTTATTGTTGGTACATTTTGGCTCTAGAAGCACTACTACAACAACACAATCCACCATGCTTTGTACTTTCTCAATATAAACTGGACCATCTCCTTCTTCTGTGACTTGCACTTGATCTATGAGCAAACATTTCAGCCATGTACAATTAAGAATTCTATTAAGGATTCTGGTATGTTTCCTGTTTCTTATTCTAAAGCTGTAAAGAAAATATAACTTTATAATAATAAGAGCAAGAGGGTGAGAGACGGAAGCAGCAGTCTTTAGACTGGTTAGAGTACTGAGATAGTAGTTGGACCAAATATGGTATTAGCTGATGCCACCGATAAGTTGGATCTTCGAGTGTTTTCTAGTAGTTATCTTGATTCTCAGCAAGCTTTAGGAGAATAGATCGATTGTACAGAAACTTTTAGTTCAATCTCAAAGGTACAGTTTCAACAATACGTCCATGAAACCCAAATCATTCATACCAAAATACAACTACAACATGATTCATTCTGAGAGATTCAGTCATGTGTCCAGGAGCAGAAAGTTCAAAAAAGGAATTCCTATTATATTATGCTGTAATGACTCAGCACACATGAACTATGGTAGTTGGAACCTACACCCATACAGGTAGCCAGAAGGCGAACTGGTAGGGACTGGCAGGCAAGTGAGTACTTGACCTACGGAGACGCGATGGCCTGGGCTTCGAGAGTGAACAGAATTAGCTGCCCAGGTCCTTAGGTACCTGGGTACACCCAGGAGAGGTGTCAGCGTACTTATGGACTTCTGAAGGGGCGGTTGCTCAGCTAGGCCAGGTAACTGGAGACAGGTCAGAAATGTCTATGGCTGGCGACGGGATAGACAGAGTAATGGGGAAAAGTTATCTTGTCCGTCNGGGGCTTGCCAGTGGCTAACTGTCAAGACCCCTTGCTGAACTAGACTATCTATGACACCCTTCCCATGCGCGTCTTGTCCGTCGGACAAGGTTACCCTACCCTTTGGATCAGGTTGCCCTGCCATGGGGCTTGGGTTACCCTGCCCGAAGTACTGAGTTACCCTACCTTTCAGTACGAAGTTTTTCGGGGAGTTCGGGAAAAATGACCGGAATGTTTGTCATGCAAAGCCACGCATAATACTGGAACCAGGGGTTCTGGGAGATGCTATTGGGTGAGCTAGGTAGCTCCGAAGCAGCTGTAAATTGGAGATATTATTCCTATCATACCCCTCCGGCCCCGCCTTAAGGCCCGGACATCATGGGTGAACGGTTGCATAGTTGTGTGCAGTCTAGCAAGAGGGAAGGTGTGGAGACCTGCTGGCAACACCGTATACGTCGCTGCCGTCCGGTCGACCGTAAGCTGTTTGCAGGATATACAAGGGGGCATAGGGCGGAAGGTAGAGTACCTCCTCCAAGTCGTTCAGAGTAAAATGGACCAAAACCGATGGAGTTAATGGGAGTTAACCGTAGGGGTCCTGAAGGTATTCCCGGGTGGTGCCGGGGCGGCCGGGAGAGTTTTACACCTACCAAGCCTGAAAGTGTGCCCAATGTCATAGGCTCTGAAAGGGATGTGCAGAGACACTATAAGCATGATTCCTACCACAGGTAAGGTGGGTCCGAGGTAGTGGTCATGGGTAGCACCCACGGGACCCCTTCCGGATCACCGTCACCTGCGGAAGACACTGGAAGCCCAAAAACTGTAAATAGTAGATAGATAAAACGCTTACGGTAGCTTCTGGGGCCAAGTAGAGATCAATGCAAATAGGAAAGGTGTTATAGACAGTCTAGTTCATGCGGTGTCTTGACTGTTGGCCGCTAGCAAGACGCCGATGCGTAAAGGTTTTCACTCCGCTGGGCAAAATGGAAATGTACCGCAGAAACGATAACCACATAAGGTGAACACCGACTAGAGTGTCTCAACACATGCATGACCGAAGGGTATACCAGGAGATGTGTCGGACTGCCCTTAGCAGAGAAGGGTCTGCTTGAATGGTTGGAGTAAACAGATGGGAGAGTTTCTGGCATAAGATAAAACTACCTGAAAGTCTATGTGAGAACTCTCCTACTCCAACAATCAATCCTCTCGAGACCTTAATTGAGTGAAGCATCAGGCTTAACAAGATTAAGTTTTACCATTTACTCTACTCTTACATTGGTGTGAACTTTTGGCAATAAGTTTGAAGTTGTTCAGTACGGTCGCAACCTTGGGATCCATCTTCCTAGGGGTGCCTCTGTTACATATTTACAAACGGGGTGTTATTAGGATAGAGGTGGCAAGAGAAAGAAAAAAGAAAAAAACAGAAAAGGAAAAAAGCTGCAGCAATATGAAAAGCTCAGAAAAATATTCAAGTGGCTATTTGTTAGGTGGTAGCCGACTCTAAGAACAATCGAGTCTGGACTAAGGCCCGATACGTGACGAAGTGATTTCTAGGAAGGTTCACTTAAATGGTCAAGAGGAAATGTAGATTGTATCGTAGAATGAATATATTGATAAGATCTCTTCTCCGTCGCTGATGATCTATAAAGCGTGAGAGGTACCTCGATATTTACATTCCATATCTGGGTGTTTGCGGCCTATCTATTCCTCCCACTTTTTCTCTGTGCGAACTTCGTAGACCCTGAAAACCTTTACTCTGCCTGACTCTGATTTCCCCGAACAGCAGAGAGAGTGTCCTACCCATCTCTGTGCACTGTTTGTGCTAATCATAGTCACTCGAACCCTTTCACCGTGGCAGACGGTTACTGGTTCTTTCTCTGTATACGAAGTGATCAGCTCCGATGACAGACTCATCAATGCAGTTGGATTTCTCATCCGTCTGCGTCAACCTGCAGCAAGTATATTCCTGCCTTATCGCGCCAATGGCGGTCAGGCCTCGTGGTGCTCAGGGTTGGCCTTTCACATGGTAGGCTATCATCTGACCCTACCTTATCCTGCGATTTGGGCGTGGGCGAATGATCATCTCTTGGGCGTTGTCCTCTCATCAGGATTTTCCTCTGCATTCCCCCACCAACGGACTTGAAATTCAGTCTTGCTGCCGGCATGGCAGCCGGGCACTCCAATCGGAGTAGCCGACCTCCCTGTAACGGGGGCACCCCTAGGAAGATGGATCCCAAGGTTGCGACCGCACCAAACAACTTCAAACTTATCGCCAAAAGTTCACACAAATGTAAGAGTAAAGTAGACGGTAAAACTTAATATCGTTAAGCCTGACGCTTCACTCAATTAAGGTCTCGAGAGGATTGATTGTTGGAGTAGGAGAGTTCTCGCATAGACTTTCAGGTAGTTTTATCTTATGCCAGAAACTCCCCCATCAGTTTACTCCAACCGTTCGAGCACACCCTTCTCCGCTAAGGGCGGTCCGACACGTCTCCTGACACCCCCTTCGGGCATGTATGTGTCGACCCGCTCTAGTCGGCGTTCACCATATGTGCATATCGTTTCTGCGGCGCATTTCCATTCTGCCCGCCGGAGTGAAAACCTCTGCGCATCGGGGACTTGCCAGTGGCTAACTGTCAAGACCCCTTGCTGAACTAGACTATCTATGACACCCTTCCCATGCGCGTTGATTTCTTCTTGACGCCGGAAGCTACCGTGAACGGTTTATCTATCTACTATTTACGAGTCTCGGGCTTCCGGTGTCTTCCGCAGGGTACGGTGGTCCAGGAGTGATCCAATGGGCGCTACCCACGACCACTACCTCGGATACACCTTACCTGCGGTAGGAATCATGCTTTTAGTGTCTCTGCACTTCCCTCTCAGAGCCTATGGCGTTGGGGACATCCTTGGGCGTGGTAGGTGCAAAACGTTCCCAGTCGTCCCGGCACCACCCGGGACTACCTTCGGGACCCCCACGGTTAACTCCCGTTAACTCCGTCAGTTTTGGTCCGTTTTACTCCGAACAACTTGGAGGAGGTACTCCACCTTCCACCCTATGCCCCCTTGTATATCCTGCGAACAGCTTACGGTCGACCGGACGGCAGCAACGTATACAGTGTTGCAAGCGGGTCTCCAAAGATCCTCCTTTGCTAGACTGCACACAACTACGCAACCGTTTGCCCATGACGTCCGGGCCTCAAGGCGGGGCCGGAGGGGCATGATAGGAATAATGTCTTCAATTTACAGCTTCTTCGTAGCTGCGTAGCTCGCCCAATAGCATCTCCCGGAACTCCAGATTCCAGTATTATGCATGGTTTCGTGTGACAAACATTCCAGTCATTTTTCCCAAACTCCCCGAGGGACTTCGTATTGGCAGGTAGGGTAACTCAGGTCCTTGAACAGGGTAATCCAAGCCTCAAGGCAGGGTAACCCTGTTCTGAGGGTAGGGTAATCTTGTCCGGTGGACAAGTGGATTTTCTCCTGTTACCCTATCTATCCCACTTCCGGGGATAGACACACTCGGCCTTTCTCTAGTTACCCAGCCTAGCTGTGTATTGGCCCTTCATAGGTCCCTAAGTACGCTGACACCAACCTTGGGCGTAGCCATGTACCTAAATACTTGTGTCCACTAAGTCTGCTCATCTCGGAGCCCGGGCCATCGGGTCTCCGTAGGTCAAGTACTCACTTGCCTGCCGGTTCCTACCAGTTCGCCTCCGAGCTACCTGTATGGGTGTAGGTTCCGGCTGCCATAGCTCACGTATGCTGGGTCGTTACATCACTCCCCTCTTCTCTACGGTCCGTCCCGGACCGTTTAGCGTCGTCTTTTGTTTCCACGACTCGATTCCCCCAAGACCCGATGGTCCCTGGGCTTGGACGGATATCTTTGGTGGAAATCTAGCATGGCCTGTAAGCCTGTCCCTTCTAGCATCTCATAGGGCTCCCATGAGTTCTCCTCAGCTCCATAGCCTTCCCATGAAACCAGGTACTGGACAAAGCGCGACGGAAACTTCGCCTTTGTTCCACCATACCAGCGACTGTCCACAACAGCTTCGATGACGTAACTGGGCTCATTGTCCACGAGCTCGGGGGTAGGGATCTCCTTGATCCTACCCGATTCCGGATCCTCGCGATAGGGTTCCAGCAGCGTGACATTGAAAACCGGGTGGATGCTCCATCGGGTGGGCAATTGGAGTTCGTATGCTCGGGTACCCACCCGACGTTTGACCACGAAAGGGCCAAACATCCGGTGGTCCAGCTTCTCCATGGGACGCTTGGTGCGGATGTTCTTCCGGTTCAACATCACGCGGTCCGCTTTCTTAGCCCGCCCAGCAGCCACATCTTCCAAGGTAACATAGTCCGGGGATGGCAGCCGTTTCTGGTCATGCCATTTCCGCTGCCTTTCCTGTGCCCGTTTAATCGTTTCTCGAATCTGTTGCCAGGTTCCTTCCCATTCCTTAACCAAGAGTTCACTACTTGGGTGTATCCCTTGGTTGTCAGACACAACACCCGACCAGTTTGTTCGTGGGTTGAACCCATAGTTGATCTCAAATGGTGACAACCTGGTGGATTCTGATGTTGAGGTGTTATACGCATACTCCGCAAGGGGTAGCAGCGAGACCCAGTCATCCTGTTGATAGGAGCAGTAACTACGCAGGTACTGCTCCAGTGTCTGATTAACCCTCTCGGTTTGCCCATCAGTCTCTGGGTGGAATGCAGTCGAAACGTTTAGTTTCACTTGCAGCAAGTGCATCAGACTCATCCAGAACTTGGATGTGAATCGGCTATCTTGGTCGGAGATAATTGACTCTGGGAGTCCATGAAGGCGCCAAACCTCCTTCAGGAATATCAAGGCAAGCTCCTTGATAGGTACCTCAGTGGTCAGGGGTATGAAATGGGCCATTTTCGAAAATCTGTCTACTATGACCCAGATCTTGGTATACCCTTCGGACTCTGGCAGCGCGACAATGAAATCCATTGAAATTGCTGTCCAAGGCCGCATAGGAACATCGATAGGTTCCAGCAGCCCGAACTTCTTGTGCCTGATGGATTTATTTCTTTGGCATGCGTCACATGTCCGCACATAGTCAGTGATGTGCTCATCCATCTTAGGCCAGTAGAAGTTAGCCCTCACCCTGCCAATGGTTTTGTAAGTCCCGAAGTGTCCCGCGATTCGGGAGTCATGTTCTGCCTTCATGATTGTCTGCTTCAGATTCTGACCCTTGGGAACATACCACCTGTTCTTGTACAGGAGTAAGCCCTTTTCCGTCGTGAAATGTCGGTCGACCTCTTTGTCACCTGCAGCTGTTGCCTTCAGGATCCTTAAGTACTCCTGGTCTTCGGTTATCGCTACCCGCAACTGATCCAAAAAGGAAGACTTGAGCCGAAATCCCTGGCACACTTGCAACACCTGTGGTCGCAAGATGTCCCGTTCCTGGCTCCCAACCCACTGTCCGGGGCGAAAAAACGACTGTGGCGGAAAATCACTCCCCCCTTCAGGGCGGTAGTCCCTACGCCGCGACAAAGCATCCGCCTTCTCATTCAACCGTCCTTCTCGGTAAACCACCTTGAAGTTAAATGGTTGCAGGAATTCAGCCCAGCGGTGCTGCCTTCGGTTAAGGACCTTGGTACTATTGAAGTACTCCAAGTTCTTATGATCCGTATAGATCACCAACTGGTCCGTTACCGAGCGTAGCAAATGATCCCATTCCTTGAACGCCGCCACGATGGCTGTCATTTCCTTGTCATGGACATCATAATTAATCTCCGCTGGGTGGAACTTCCTACTATGGTAGGCCACCGGATGCCATCTCTCATCCTCACATAACTGGGAGAGAACGGCTCCTAATGCAAAGTCACTAGCGTCGGTTTCTAGCCGTGTTGGCCGTTCAGGGTCAAAATGTGCTAGGATAGGTTTGGACGTGAACGCTTCCTTTAAATGATTGAAGGCCTGCTCACATGCAGGTGTCCATTCCCATCGGACATCCTTCTTTGTCAAGTCCGTGAGGGGTTTCGCTATCTTGCTGAACCCTTCTATGAACCGACGATAGAAGTTGGCAAAGCCCATAAAGCTTTGAACGTCGACGACGCATGTCGGAGGTGCCCAGTCTTTGATTGTCTGCACCTTTTCCGACAACATAGAGATCCCCATATCGGAGATCCTATATCCGAGGAATTCAACCTCCCGTTGGTGGAAACTGGACTTCTTCATACTTACACATAGTCTAGCTTTCCGCAATTTCTCCATTACACGCCTTACCATCGCGACGTGCTCTTCCATAGTTTCGGAGTAGATCAGGATGTCATCCATATACGCGATGACTCCTTCATCCATGAGATCTCGAAAGACCTCATTTATCATGCTCTGGAAAGTTGCCGGGGCATTACATAACCCAAACGGCATGACCGTGTATTCATACAGTCCATATCTGCACCGGAAGGCCGTCTTCCATTCCTCACCTTCTGCCATCCTCAGAAGATAGTAGCCGTTTTTCAAGTCCAACTTAGTGAACACAACGGCTTTTCCTAACCTATCTCGCAGTTCATTCATCAGCGGTAGAGGGTACTTGCTCTTCACCGTGATTTTGTTCAGCCCTCGGTAATCTATTACCAGTCTTAATGTACCATCTGGTTTTGGCACAAAGAGGATAGGGGCTGCTGCTGAGGAACTGGATCGCCGTAGCTTCCCCGTTCGCAGCATGTCATTGAGATATTCCCGGAGTGCCTTAAGCTCCTTTTCCGATAACGGATAGATAGGCCCAAACGGAGGTTGAGTCCCGGGTAGCAACTCGATCGTGTGGTCATACTTTGAGTGCTCCGGCAAGGCCTCAATCCGTTCTTGACTGAAGATGTCCCCGTAGTCCTTATACTCAGGGAGTAGCTTGACAGTAATGTCAGCACCTTCCTCATCGGAGAATTGTACAATTCCCAACAGGTACACATTACTAGGGTCTTCAGCTAGCAACTCTTCATCGGTCATGAACACTAACCGCCCCTGCTCTGCCAGGCAATTAGCCTTGCAGAAATCTGAGCGCCAGGTTAGTGATCCTGTCTTCCAATCTATGTCGGGATTATGGTCCTTCAACCAAGACATAGGTAGGTACCCGTCCACCTTGGTGTCGGGCATGTCCGCGACTTCAAACCGCATTTCGTTATGGTGGTCGCCTATTCTCATGTCCAATGATTTGGTATAGTGCAGACCTGACCCCGGAATGTGATTACCGCTTGCGTCGCTTATCGGCACATGTACCTTTCGTCGTACACATGGTGCCTGCGTTTGTTTAACCCATCGGCTACTAAGCACTGGCCCAGTAGCTCCACTGTCGAGTAGCAGGAGCGCCTCAGCGCTTACCTGTCTAGCTCCAATCTTCCAGTCTAGCCTTACCCTCAGGTGGATAGACTTGGTATGGCGAGGCAAGTTATCACGCTTCTGCCTCTTCACTTGTCTTAGGGACTTAGTCATCTTGGCTTACTAATTCTGATCTCTTGCCTTTCGACACAAGAGCGGCCACAACGGGTCGGCAAACGTTAAGGGATTGGGAATCGTGTTATCAATAGCTAGGGTGTTTACTATCACGCCAGCATGATTTCGGGTACTAAACCCTCCTCAGGTAAACTTGATCATAGCATCATTTATTCAATCAAGTCCAGCCTGAACTAATCCCGCTTGTACATAACAAATTTTCCCGAGGTGGGTAGAAGTCCGCTGTTGGACCGGTTCCAAGTGAAGCAACCTTGCTTCCCCAATGTCGAGCGTCTCCGCGAGCGAGATCTCTCCCAGCCTCAACCGAAAATAATGTCCTATGACTTGTCCGTCCCAGTAAAGAAATCCTGAAAGAAATACAAATAACTAGAACAAAGGAAATAACCTGAAAACCCACAAAGGAGAGATCACCCTGTCCACCGCATACGGCCTTCAACATCTATCTGCCCACACCACCTGGGTGTAGTCAGCATCAGGGTCGTTCATGCAGTAGAGGGGTACTTACCCATCCCAGAAGCCACTTCCGGGGCTCCTTTTCATCCATCCCGCAGGGGTCTATGGATACAGGTTATTAAGGTTATACCTTTCACAGAATGGGGTCTTACCTATTCTGAGCCGTCAGTATCAACCTCCATAATCTGAGGTGATGCCTGTCGGACTTCAAGTATCTTTGACGAGGTAGCCGGAGGTGGCGCTTCGATGCGCTTTAGTCGCTTGTCCATACCTGAGGGCTCGCTTACCGGGGCTGACCGTTTCAACCCACGAGCCTGTTTGGACGAACTAACGACTGGGGACGTCGCGGTGCACTTTCTCCAAAAGTGACCCGTTTGTCCACACTTGGTGCACTGGTTGTGCTTTCTCCGACGTTCGGTCAAAGTCGACGGGATTTCCTTATGCGCCAGGGCATACTCAGAAGTCCCCGGCTTTGCCTGTTTCCCCGCATTGAAATTAGTAGGTTTGGCAGACCACTGGTTCTGTCTGCCCGAACCTTTATCCTTCTTTTTAAACCTTCCGGAAGTTGAGGACCTATCCTCCTTCTTGTCCGTTGGTTGAGACCGTTGGACAGGGTGGATAACTCGGTTGCTGAACCGGGTGTTGTCTTCCAGTGTGTGTCCAACCTTCCGAAGAAGATCAAGGTAGTCGTTCAAGTCGGTAGGATGGGGCTCCTTCAGTGCCCACGTGTTCCTCACTTCTTGAGTAATGCCCGACCGTACCTTATCTCGTACCTGCACAGGGTCTGTATAGCTAAGCTTATACATATAGTCAATTATCTTGTCCAGGTACTCATCGATGTGATGTGGCTTCATCACTAGGTCTCGCCACTCAAGCAGGGATCGGTCTCGTTCCGCTTGGTCACCGCCGAAACTCCGTTCAAGCCGTTCCCGGAATCCTTTCCACGTTCTTAACGGGTTACTGTTATTAACTGGAACTCCGGTACGCTTGGCTGCCTCCTTATTGATGTGGGAGTGCAGCCCAAGATACCATGTTCGGGCAGTATCTTCTAGAAGGGGGATCACCAGGTTTACCTTGTCCATATCGGTCAACCTGCACCCAGCAAAGTACTCGAACTTAACCTCTACCAGCGTCAAGAAGCTGGCGAGTTCGGTGACCTTTCCCTTAAACGCCGGAATGCCGCTCAGCTTTTCCGGCTTCTTCTGCCGTTGTCTAGATGATGGTCGTGCAGCCGCCCTACTCCGTAGTTCCCTTGACAGCTTCTTAGCACGGCGGTCCCACCGTCGTTTCTTCTCGTCGCTCCAGTCATCCTTGCGAGCGCCGAGAAAAGGGGTCAAGTCGGGGAGCGAATCGGCATCATCATCATCCGAGCTATCATGGTCAGAGTCCCCAGGATCTCCACCTGCTCCCGTAGTACCACCGACAGGTGGTCCATTTCCACCTCCACTACCCCCGGTATTTCCACCTGGGGTCTCGCGGGGTCTATCATACCCATCAAACCTTTCCTCCTGGCCATCCTGATTCCCATCCTCGGGGGGGTTAGCCCCTGATGGTACTGATGCCGGTGGTGGAACAGGTCGTTGCCCCCTCTCAGGAGTTGGGTTCGGAGCCGCCTGAGTTGTCGCCAGAAACGACTGAAGCTCTGGACAACTCAAAGGTTGCATTGGGGGCCCCGCGTGTCTCCATGACCCACAGTACCCACATGTTGGTCGTCCGTCTCCCTCCTTCTGTCTTCTTCGGTGCCTTACCGGGGTCCGTGGTCCCTTCCTGCACCCGTACGTGTGGTAATGAATCCACCCCATGCGGGTTTCTTCCGATTTGCAGCCCGACAGACAGTACTCGTCTTGGCTGTCCGACTCACCACTAGTGATCGTGGGGAGGATGGAGGGAAGAGTTGGTTTTGAGGGGGCAGAGGGAATCACGGGTGCCCAAGGAACGGAACGAGCGGGTGTCCCAGGTCCGGGGATCGGAGTCCCTCGTGATGGAGCCATGGGTGCTCGCTCTTCCTGGTGCCTTACCTGTTCAAAGAATCCAGGTGAAGCCGCACGCAGCGGTCGGTACCCTGGGGTAGCCGATACTGTTGGCGGGAAAGCTGCGACAGGGAAGGTATCAGGAGGGGGCAATGAAACTGGTAAAGGTGTGGGTCTTGGGGCCGCAATAGGAGGTACGGGAGTTGCAACCGACGGTGTTGCAGGGGGGTTAATGGGAGCAGGGGTCGGCCGAGGAGTAGGGTCAGGTGTATCTGGTGCTGTGATACCCTTTGGCTTGGACGTCCTTTTCTTAACCCGACGCCCATCGGTTGGTCCAATCGCCGGACTTCCTGAACGACTGCGGGCGATCGAGGAGGGGACAGACAGCGAGCCTGTTGATGCTCTTGTGAAGGACGAGGTATAACTGTATCCTTCCCCCTTGAGGCTTTCCAACATCCGTATGCCCACGGGGCTTAGGTACGCCCTCCACTGTTCATCCCGGGCTCTCATAGCCAGTTCCATCCCGAAGTTCTCCAGCTTCGTGTGGACAAGTGGGAGTGGGGGCGCCGCCTCTATCATCAGTACGTCATTCTCAGCATCAATACTATAACCTCCCGCGAAGGCCCTTTCCAGCGCTGCCATACGATCCTTCAATGCCTTCTGGTCTCTTAACATTCGCAGGTATGCCTCCTGCTGTACCTTCATCCATTCCACCGCTGCCGTAGTAATCTGTTTACGGAACACCTGCTGCTGCTGGGCATTCCAGTTCTTCAGTTCCCGCTTCGCATCCTCAATCGACTTGGATACCTCCCGGACGATGTAAGGTTCGACGAACTCGCGGGAGAACTCGCTAAAGGGTACTCCTTGCGGTGGAGGAGGGAGCATGTTGTGGACGAGGGCGGCGTCTTGGAAGAACGAAAGCGCCGCAGCGCGAGGGTCTGTAATCATAAGATCAACACATTCATCAGGTAGTTGAATAGGGGCGGCCTCCAGGAGCAATTGGTGACCGTCCCATTCAATACCGCGGACGTCCGCGAACACCGAAGCACGAAATGTGTTGGCGGAGTTCTCGTCAAGGTCAAGGTCTGAATCCGAGTTGGATTCCATTCTGGGTCGACGTTCGATACTAGCCATTGCGCTTTCCACCCTGGGCTACTTGTTCGAGACAAGGTTACCAGTATTCACGCAAGGTCAGTGCCGAAGGTCGAAAAACAATTAATCAGGAGAGGAGTTAAGCGAGGAGCTCGCTTAACGATATACTGTAACGGGGGCACCCCTAGGAAGATGGATCCCAAGGTTGCGACCGCACCAAACAACTTCAAACTTATCGCCAAAAGTTCACACAAATGTAAGAGTAAAGTAGACGGTAAAACTTAATATCGTTAAGCCTGACGCTTCACTCAATTAAGGTCTCGAGAGGATTGATTGTTGGAGTAGGAGAGTTCTCGCATAGACTTTCAGGTAGTTTTATCTTATGCCAGAAACTCCCCCATCAGTTTACTCCAACTGTTCGAGCACACCCTTCTCCGCTAAGGGCGGTCCGACACGTCTCCTGACACCCCCTCCGGGCATGTATGTGTCGACCCGCTCTAGTCGGCGTTCACCATATGTGCATATCGTTTCTGCGGCGCATTTCCATTCTGCCCGCCGGAGTGAAAACCTCTGCGCATCGGGGACTTGCCAGTGGCTAACTGTCAAGACCCCTTGCTGAACTAGACTATCTATGACACCCTTCCCATGCGCGTTGATTTCTTCTTGATGCCGGAAGCTACCGTGAACGGTTTATCTATCTACTATTTACGAGTCTCGGGCTTCCGGTGTCTTCCGCAGGGTACGGTGGTCCAGGAGTGATCCAATGGGCGCTACCCACGACCACTACCTCGGATACACCTTACCTGCGGTAGGAATCATGCTTTTAGTGTCTCTGCACTTCCCTCTCAGAGCCTATGGCGTTGGGGACATCCTTGGGCGTGGTAGGTGCAAAACGTTCCCAGTCGTCCCGGCACCACCCGGGACTACCTTCGGGACCCCCACGGTTAACTCCCGTTAACTCCGTCAGTTTTGGTCCGTTTTACTCCGAACAACTTGGAGGAGGTACTCCACCTTCCACCCTATGCCCCCTTGTATATCCTGCGAACAGCTTACGGTCGACCGGACGGCAGCAACGTATACGGTGTTGCAAGCGGGTCTCCAAAGATCCTCCTTTGGTAGACTGCACACAACTACACAACCGTTTGCCCATGACGTCCAGGCCTCAAGGCGGGGCCGGAGGGGCATGATAGGAATAATGTCTTCAATTTACAGCTTCCCCGTAGCTGCGTAGCTCGCCCAATAGCATCTCCCGGAACCCCAGATTCCAGTATTATGCATGGCTTCGTGTGACAAACATTCCAGTCATTTTTCCCAAACTCCCCGAGGGACTTCGTATTGGCAGGTAGGGTAACTCAGGTCCTTGAACAGGGTAATCCAAGCCTCAAGGCAGGGTAACCCTGTTCTGAGGGTAGGGTAATCTTGTCCGCTGGACAAGTGGACTTTCTCCTGTTACCCTATCTATCCCACTTCCGGGGATAGACACACTCGGCCTTTCTCTAGTTACCCAGCCTAGCTGTGTATTGGCCCTTCATAGGTCCCTAAGTACGCTGACACCAACCTTGGGCGTAGCCATGTACCTAAATACTTGTGTCCACTAAGTCTGCTCATCTCGGAGCCCGGGCCATCGGGTCTCCGTAGGTCAAGTACTCACTTGCCTGCTGGTTCCTACCAGTTCGCCTCCGGGCTACCTGTATGGGTGTAGGTTCCGGCTGCCATAGCTCATGTATGCTGGGTCGTTACACTCCCCCCGGTTGGCATCCATCTATTGGCGCAGCTGAGGGATCTTTGCATCCGTTTATCTCCATAACCAACCGACTGATTTAGTTCGTTTGACCTTGTCAGGATAGCTGAAAGTCCTCTCTTGAGAATCCAGTGAAAACCCCTCGGTCGGTGAACTTCGGTGGTGGTGAAATTGAGGGTTTTGTGCCTGCGCCGTATTGGTAGAAATTAACTCATTCTCCAAATACTCCGCCGGACCCTGGGATTGACCACGTGACCTTTTGCCAATAAACACGTGACATGCCCATTACGCTATGCCTGTTTGTCTCATGTGTAACACTATTAAGAAGACAAAAGCTATACTAAATTGGCATGAGATCGAGACTGAAGAGTAGAGAGAGAAAGAAAAAGATCTGCAAGAGCAATTTAGACAACAGGTAGTATTATTCTTGTAGAGCTCTTAGTACCATTCATAGACCCAGAGAAAAACCCAACTACTGAAGATCTAAAGTCCCTCCAAGTACCTCCTAACTTATTAGAAACTTTATTGGTATTAGAGCTAATAGCTGATCTACAAGAAATAGTTATTGAAGATGGTAGTGAAGAGGAGAATATTTAATATAATATTATAAGAGAATTGGATGAGAGAGGAGATACAGAAGAGATGGAACTTGGAAACAGTAAAACTAATGATAATAGTGATGTTTTGGCTAAAGAATTGAATTATGATTCTTCAAAGCAATCATGTAACTCTATTACAATAAAGGCCCATTTTATTGTATTCACTTAATAGTGTATATCTTATACATAAATCTAGGAATATCATTAATAACTGGTAGTATGGAAACCTATTAGAAGTGAATAGGTTTTAAAAAAAAATACCATTTTTTATGGAGTATTACACTTGCTTTTGCATTATACTTGCTTCTATTGACTATAAGTGACAACAAAATAGAAGGAGAACCAGCTATTATCCCACTTGGGTATTACTCAGATGGTAATTTACAAGTACTCATACAGCCACTAGCATCTGGGTAGTTGTTTTTGAATTATACAGATATCATACATATACACTTATGTCTAATAAGTATTTATACTCCTAGGTGCAACTGCACAACTACAACCAAATGGAAATTTCAAAATTCAAATAAAAAGAATAACAATTCAATTAAAGAATAGATAGTAAAAGAAATATAAGAGAAAATTTTACCTATTTTACTATTTTGCATAACCACTATCTGCATTCAGTACAGCCTAAAGTCTCTCAAGAATCCTATTGATCCAGCTAATAATAGTTTCTTGGGGGGTGAGTTCTGACTTCTTCTTTGGTGTCTAAAATAATTCAACAGTATTATGAGGCTCCTCTAGTCTCTCAAGCCTAGAAAATTGTTTTTGGAGAGATTTTTTGAGGAGGGACAAGGCATTCTCAAAGGGATTGAGATTTGGAGAGTTGGGTGGCCAAGCCAGTGTTTGATATCCATAAGCCTTCTGCAATTTTTTATTCTCTAACCCATTATACCATGATGTATTTATAGTAGCTATATAAATAGTTTCTAGATATCTGTTTATTCCTTCTATGAAGGGGATAAGGTATGGGTAGTGAATTTCAGTAGGATACTAATATGTATTCAGATTAAACATCTTTGATTTACTGGTCCTTTCCTCCTCACTTCTTTTCCTAACAAGAATTAACTCAATCTTTCTTCCATGCATAATTGCAGTATAGACTCTAATATTGGTTCTTACTGACTTAAAGCTTGGCTTTAAGCTTTTTTCTTCCAGCTCCTCACTAACTTTAGGTCTGGCCTTTCTTCCTATAGAGTTGGGATTATACTCAACAGTGGCTTTATTAACAAAAACTACCTACTTCCAAGCTCCTGTCCAATTTATCCTTTTTATAGCAAGCACCTTTTTCCTTGAAATTTTGAGCTTAAAACCAGGTTCTTCAGTAATCTTATTCATTATATCTTTTTGTTCTGGTATCACAAATGAGGATAGATGTAACTAGTACGGATACTAGGTTGTTTCATGTTTGGTTTCATAGTATCCTTTGATACTTGTATTGTTTCATGTGGTATCGGTTGATACAAACAATGTTTGGGAATATTGCTCATACTGGAGATAAGCGATATACTGTATTTAAAGACCGCTGATTCTCACAGTGGAAACAGCAGACTTCAACAGACAGTATTCTTAATATACTTTGTTGAACAGTCACTTCTTTGATCTCCTATTACATCCAGTTCGAAAACTCCTTTAGTAAGCAGTGCTCGCTTCTTGTTGATCAAGAAGCCATCTGCTCCTATTGTACCGCTACATGACTAGGGCCTGGCTTGAACATATTACATTGGTTTAATCACCGCAAGTGGTTAAAAAGCCTGCCCGGACCTGGTCTGATCAATCTTCAAAAGTCCAACAAAGAAGAAGCTAGTAGTGGAGAGCAGCAGATCCACAGAAGGATCGGCTCCGCGAACATGACACTATTGGGTCACTAGAGACTGGAGGTGGGAAGCAGGTTCCACGAGGAGGCCTTACCAAAAGAAGTCAACCCAAGAAACCGCAAGGACCAAAGTGCAATTTCTCAATTGACAAAGCAGAAAGAGAATTAGCTCGAGATTTGGCCGGGCAGACCTTTAGTGAATCAACTGACGAGTTAGCAAAGGCAGCAACCAGCCTTCCTGGGCTCTTTGCCTTCAGCCCCAGCAAAGGAAAGGCACCGGCGTAACCAGTACAGAAAGACAGCCTACCTGGCAGCACACCTAAAAAGGAAGACGACGGGGAAGAAACATCAGATCACTCTGAAGTAAAAGAACTGCCAGAAGAGCCCCACAGCAACTCTTCAGAAAGCTCATCAGATGACAGCTCCAGCAACGAAGAGTGTGAACACAATATGTCCGAAGGAGAATCCGTCATGCCGCCTGGCACAGCGGCTCGGCGAACAGAACCAAAAATCAAACTCTAGCTACCGCCCTCGTTCTCCGGTAAAAAGGAAGATCTAAAACCTGTAGCATTTGATCAATGGGTAACAACTACTTCTCAATACCTTGTCCTGCACAAAGTGGAAAAAGCCAAAGAAGGAAGTGGATCGTACTTTGAAAGTTTCTGTACTGGAAAAGCAGAGGAAGCATACCACCAGGCAATGAACTAATATGAGAGTGGGGAGAAAATCCATGGAACGACTCTGATAAAATATCTGAGAGATGGATTCCAATCCTCACGAAACACGGAAGAACTATATGAAAGGTTTAAGGATATCCAGTGAATACGAAACGGGAAAACAGAAAGAATAAGCATAGTCACGACGGATCTCCTGATGTACTATGGATGATTGCCTACCGGGACGATATCTCAGTACACGCTACGACAAAGACTGTATAAAGCAATGCATCCCAGACTATGCCAGGAGGTAGAATGCATGGAAGAAGAAGGAGACTCCTTTGGCAAGATAGTCAAACAGGCTGAACACAAGGATGCTATCCTGTATGACACAGGAGTTTACCGGACCCACATACCATAGCAAAAGAACAGTAAAGGATCATCATCACGGGATAATGCAAGGAAGGATAAACCATACCGCAAGGATTCGAAAGACAAGAAAGATAAGAACCAGATACGAAGCGATGAAGGCACATGTTTCGAACGCGGGAAAAAGAAGCACTATGCAAAGGACTGCTATGCCAGAAAGGGAAAAGAAAAAACAGCTAAGCGAGAGGCTAGCACCCACCACATGGAAGCAACTGAATACGATGAAGTAGAAATTAATTCGGTGGAAATGGAAAGCCTCCAAACCCAACCCACATTAAAAACACAGGCCCGTGATGACCTAGAAGGAACGATCTACATAGAAGGCCATCCAGCAAAGATACTGTTCGATACAGGAACAATCGGTTGTGACATTATCAGCACTACCTTTATCTCAACCCACAGCATACAAACGGAACCACTACCCCAACCAACTACAGTCAACATGGCAAAAAAAGGTTTCTGCTCTTCAAGCCACAAGAAATGTGAGCTGATCATAGGAATCAGGAAAAAGAAATGGACAAATCAGGACATGTTGGTAGGAAACTTGGCAAAGTACGATGCCCTGATTGGAATGCCATTCCTGAAAAGACACAACACTCTTATCAGGTGTGGGGACACAGCAGTAGAGTTTCCCGATGACGAACTACGAGTACTATACAAACCAACAAGCGGGAAAGTCACAGCCACAGTTGCAGATGCAACCGCAGCAAGACTGTTGGAAGAATCCAAGGATGTATTCCCGGACAAGATCCCTGAAACGCTACCTCTTGTGTGTAAGATTAACTATCACATGCGGCTGAAAGACCCAATGGATCTAAAAAACCAACCGACATACATAATTCCAGATGCATACAAGGAGAAACTCATAAACTAGATAAACAAGAAATTACGATGTGGAGTAATCGTACGACAGGAGGTTCCTGGAGCGGCACCTATCTTCGTACAACCTAAGTCAGATAGAAGGATCCGCCCCCTGGTGGACCTGAACGTAAGAAAAGATAACAGGATTATGGATAGTCCATCGATCCCCAACCAACACCAGATCCTTAACCATATTGGAGGAGCAAATTCAGGAGTAAGATTGACCTGAGCTACGTACACTTCCAAACACAAGTGGACAAGGATAGCATTAAGTTCAACTGATTCAAAAGCCTATTTGGAGGTTTTCTCAGCAAAGTAAAGCTACAAGAAGACATGAATCCACCAGCAATATTTATGCGAATAATAGAAGACCTCCTAAGCGAATTCTTATATCATTTTGTATAGGTATACATTGATGATATTCTCATATTTTCGGATACACCAGAAGAGCATGCAAGACACATACGTTAGGTATGTGACCGACTCAGAAAGGTAAAATTCTATGCAAGCAGAAGGAAGTCAGTACTATTCGCAGACCGGCTAGAAGTACTAGGACACATAGTGGATAGTAAAGGAATCCATGCATCTCTCAGAAAATATCATCTATCGCAGGTTGAGAAACGCCCCAAAACAGAAAAGAATTGCAACGCTTTTTAGAAATAGTGAACTATGTGGCCCAGTTCCTCCCACATCATACGACCATTACAGCACCATTAAGGGACTTAACGGGGAATACTGAATTTGTATGGACAACTACCCATCAGACCACATTCGAAATGGTAAAAAAATGCATTACCGATTACCAAGTCATGCGACCAATAGATATAAGTAGCAAGGAACCAATTTGGCTAGTAACGGACAGCTCTAATTTGGGGATAGAGGCATGGGTAGGACAAGGACCCACCTACGAGATGGCTCAACCAGCCACATTACACAGCAGGAAATTCACCAACACACAAATGAATTATGGAACCACTAATAAAGAGGCCTTAGCAATAGTGGAAGTGCTTAATCGGTTCCACAATGTATTAATGAGAAATTCCTTTACAATAGTTACAGACCACCAACCCCTGACACACCTACTAATGGCAAAGAACCCCAGCAGAAAGCAAGTTAGATGGCTTAGTGCCTTAGGAAAGTACGACGCGAAGATAGTCTACATACTAGGAAGTATGAACTATTTAGCTGATGCCCTTTCCCAGATATATGAGGGAGGATCAGGCATAAACCCACTCTATATCTATGATTATACAAAGAAAGCAAACAACATCTCAGATAATACAGTCTACGAGGAAGAATCAAACACGATGGAACCTGAACAGGATACCTCCCCTACCTCCCCTCCTCACTCATACACAAAATACTCCAATGAGGCCCCTGTACCGCCTGAAAGCCCCTTCTCAATTACTGCAGGAAACGAGTGGGGCAACCAGTGTACCGTACGAAGCACACCAGCTGAAGAACTCCAACATTGTACATTGCACTACTCGCACTGTTATGTGGATCATTGCCCATAACATCAAACCGAGATCAAATTCACAAACAACCATCCTAGACGATGAAGAAACCCAACTCCTTACCCTCCTAGTGAAGGACCAAGCCCCCCAAGTACAGAAATTGACCCAAGCCCTCCGGAGTCCCCCGAAATCAATGACTGGGAATGGCAACAAAGGATCGCCAGAAGACCAAATAGCGCTGGGAAAGGGCCGTCCACCCTTGCTCAGCCGGTGCCCAGATCTTATGCAATCCCAGAACTGCTAAACCCGGAAGCCCAGGCTTTCCAGATACCGGAACCAGATGGTCCGCCACCTGTTGAATGGGCGGAACCCATAGAGGACATTGCCTATGAGACAATAGCAGGATTCCGGATGCCAGGACCAGATAGCCCACAACCTATTAGACATGCAGAATGATTAGAAAGTCTCAAAAATGAAGCAATAGTTTCAGTGATACCCTCAACGATGAGTGAATATCGACAGTGACTTTGCGATGCCTTGGAAGATAGCGAGGACGATGACCAACCTGCGACAACCAGAGGAAGTGAGATAGAAGACAAGCATGATACCTTACAAACAATCAATGCAAGGATCGGGACCTTCTGAGCACATATGGTTGCAGAATACCGGAGAGAACCAACATGGAAAAAATTCAAGGGAAGTATGGACTCCACAGGAGAATCATCCTCCTACAATGTTGAAAACTGAATGCTATATGCAGAAACCAGATACGGGGAAGACTGCCTGTATATTCCAAAAGGCCCCGCATATGGACATACAACATTAAGGAAGTATGTCATTAGTGAAATACACAACAAAGGCCACCACAGTACTGAACGAATATTACGGTACACTACCGAGTACCTATTTTGGCCTGAAATGCTGAAGGACTTTAGAGTGTATGTGGCCCAATGCCACACCTGCCAGATAAACAAAGAACGCATAAAGTTACCGGAAGGAAAGGCTTAGACAATTGTCCTGCCATCAGAAATTTTTGAATCAATAGCTATTGACTTTGTGGGACCCTTCCATAACTCATGGGGATACAATACAATCCTAGTTATAATGGATAGATTTTCGGCATTCACATAGCTTATACCTACAACTAAGCAAGTGGCGGCAATAACAACCTAGGAACTTTTATGCAACAAAATGTTTACACCCCATGGCTACTCAACATCTCTAGTAAGTGATACTGACCCACGATTTGAGTCACAGGTGTGGAGACAGCAGTGTCGATCGCTAGGCATTGAGCATATCAAGGCGGCACCAGGCCACCATGAAACGAATTGACAAGTCGAAAGGAAAATTCGAGAATTAAAAACAGCTCTTCAAAATCTAGTCAATGCAAGACAAAATAATTGGTTTGATGCCATACCGGAAACAGCAGTATACCTAAATGCAGAGTGGTCAGAAACCCTCGGTATGTCACCATATAAAGCTGTTTTTGGAAAAAGCTACCTACTACTCCCCCTAGCGAATTTCCAGAACTCGGCAGTACTGGCCGGCGACGAATTGTTGAACAGATACTAAGCAATCCAGAATACGGCATTTAATGCTATCAAATTGGTGCAATTTAGGAGCACAAGAATGGCAGCCAGATGGCGCAGACACTATACACCGATAGGAAAAGGTAACCTGTTACTGGTTTAGGCAAGCCTTTTCGCAACGGAATCAGGACGCAGCAAAAAACTGCAACCGTGCTGGCAAGAACTGTTCAAGATAACTGAATATGATGAATATACACAAAACTACAAAGTAGAAATGGACGGCAGAATGTACAGAAATAGAGAAGCAACATTTCACGCATCTACTGTGAAATGATATCTCCCTAACAACCATACCCGCGTCGCCAGAAGAAGCCACGCAAAACTACCTCCGATCACGGTTAATGAAAAATCACAATGAGAGGTGGAGGTTATACAGGACCACAGGAAGCGCTATGACCAGGACCAGTTTCTGGTAAAATGGACGGGATATCTGGAAACACAAAACAGCTGGGAACCCCTAGAAGGGTTGGAAAATGCGATGGAACTGGTAAACCAATGGTGGAAGGACAACAAACTGGAGGACGAGCTACCCCCTACAATAAACTATGTAATGGTGGCATGGAGCCCAACCCTGCCGGAAATACAACACCTCCACCCAGACACGAATGAAAGGATACAAGATGGATTTTGGTCAGCCTATTTTGAAAGTGGTTTCGAAAGCAGTGAAGATGAGAATCGGGTCATAGAAGATGCAGCAGCATACCTAACTTGGCTTGCCAAGGCCGAGTACTGGGAATAACAAGGAAAGAAACACACCATCGAATAGCCTTACGATATCAAACTATGAGCAAGTACCGTAGAGACTGCGCCATTAGCTAATGGGACTGTTGGTGAATCGTGACATTATCCCTAGACGATATCTTACACACCCACTATTCATACATATTTGCAACAAATGCTTAGAAATAACAACTGAATCAATGGGACGGATGTGGGGTGAAACAATGTTTAGTAGGTTCCGCTTGGGAAGTGAATGTTACCTGAGTACTGAAAAATGTGAGATGTGCATAGAGACAGAAGAAACCAAAATTAAGTACCACGCACCTTCCCCTGAACACTTAAGAGAGGTCGACACCAAAGCGAGGTCAACACCAAGACAGAAATACTACCCGCCATCCTGGAAACGGTTCCGAAGAGAAAAAACCAGACTGCGAGACCTCCAAACCGAAAGAAAAACCTTTACCCTCTTACAAACCTTTGCGCCTTTACAAAACTAAGAAATGTTGTTCTACGAGGAAACAAGTATCAAGGGACAACACATTATCATTGACAAACTACTGCGCAGTGGAACCATTCCACTGGGGGCATACTGGAAAATAATGTATGTGGACTACTGCGATGATTGCGCATGGATCAATATCAAAACGGCGGATTGGCAGGACTGGACAGTTCGAAATTATACTGACCTACCACACTACAAGGAATCAGATTGCTTTGTGCATGAAGCACATAGCCAGGAGTGTTTGGGGAGATAGCTGAAAGAGGCAGAATGGATGTTACAGGATGACATGAGATTGTTGCGGGATAGCGATGATGATGAGGATAGGTCCTAGGGGGACCTTCCGCAGAATAGCAGGTTACCGACTATTAGGATTTCATTAAATTATTTTATTTGATGAAATTGTTATTTTATTTTGCGAGTGTAACCGGTATGGGTACTTGGTTGTTTTGTGTTTGGTTTCACAGTATTGTTTGATACTTGTATTGTTTCATATGCTAGCGGTTAATTCACACCTTGTTTTATGTTTGGTTTCCCAGTATCGTTTGATACTAGTATTGTTCATGTGCTATCAGTTGATACACACAATGTTTTGGAATATTGCTCATACTGGAGATAAGTGATATGCTGTATTTAAAGACTGTTGATTCCTGAAGTGGAAACAGCAGACTTCGACAGACAGTATTCTTAATATACTTGGTTGAATGGTTACTTCTTTGATCTCCTGTTACACCACGTTCGAAGACTTCTTTGGTAAGCAGCACTCGCTTTCTGTTGATCAAGAAGCTATCTGGTCCTATCGTACCGCTACGTGACTAGGGCCTGGCCCGAACACGTTACAATAGAGGTGAAAGACTAACCATGTCATAGAAGACTCAGAAGAGTATGGAGAAAGGTGTTAGTTAGGCTTACGAGCAAGACAGATTGGTTAGACCTTTGCATCATAACTTATATTTGTAGTCATAGGGTCTTACACAACTCATAGTTATAAGAGGTTGGTATATTTTGATTGGCTGATACATTTGGGTAACTCATGGTTACGAGTCACATGATGTTACAACTTTCGCACATTACTTGAATAGTGAGTCATGGGTCTGACACATGTGATATTATTAGTATAAACGACTAAGACAAGTGACCTAAGTTATAATGCATTCAGACCGGGTCCTAGTTACATAGTGGTACCAGAGAAGCAGATGGCTTCTTGCTTAACAAGAAGCGAGCACTGCCTACTAAAGGAGGCTTCAAAGGATGTAATAGAAAAACAAAGAAGTAACCATTCAACTAAGTATATTTAGAATACTGGCAGTCGAAGTCTACGGTTTCCATCATGGAAATCAGCCATCTTGAAATACAGCATATCGCTTATAACTAGTATGAACGATATTCCAAAACGTTGTGCATATCAACTGATACTATACGAAACAATACAAGGATCAAACGATACCGGGAAACCAAAAATAAAACATTGTGTGTATCAACTGATAGCACACGTAACAATACAAGTATCGAGCGATGCTATAAAACCAAACATAAAACATTGTGTGTATCAACTGATAGCAGACGAAACAATTCCAGTATCAACCGATACTGTGAAACCAAATATAAAACATTGTATGTATCACCTGATAGCACATGAAATAATGCAAGTATCTACCAATGCTGTGAAACCAAAAATAAAATATAACCTAGTACCAGTACCACTTATGTAAGTGTATAAGTCACGGGTTTAGAGTTGGCCTCGAGAGTGAGCATAAAAGAGGTCCTTAGAACCCAGTAGAATAAGCTTTTCATGCTATCATCTTTATATCTTCTTACCTATATTTTTACAACTCTACTCTTTGCCTATGTGATACCATTACAGACATACCCTTCTAGGCCAGTCATAGGATAGGAGCCTTGAGTATGTAGCTATCTGACTAGAATGAAGAAACTGAGTCTAAGATAAATGAAACTCAGGTATTGTTACCCATGTTAAGAGTGTACAGAATAGTAGGTAATATTACATCCAGCCTTCTGGCATGTAACATGTTCGGGCCAGGCCCTAGTCACGTCGCGGTATGATAGGAGCAGATGGCTTCATGGTCAACACGAAGGGAGCACTGCTTGCCAAAGCAGGCTTCGTACGGGGTGTAATAGGAGATCAAAGAAGCAACCGTTCAACCAAGTGTATTTTAAGAATACTGTCTGTCGAAGTCTGCTGTTTCCATGGTGGAAATCAGCGGTCTTTGAACACAGCATATCACTTATCTCCAGTATGAGTGATATTGCAAAACAATATGTGTATCAACCGATAGCACACGAAACAATTCACGTATCAACCGATACCATGAGACCAAACATAAAACAATATGTGTATCAACCGATAGCACACAAAACAATACAAGTATCAAACGATACTGTGAAACCAATAATAAAACAATGTGTGTATCAACCGATAGTACACGAAACAATACAAGTATCATACGATACTGTGAAACTAAACATAAAACAACCTAGTACCCGTACCGGTTACACTTCCAAAATAAAATACCAATTTCATCAAATAAAACGACTTAATAAATCCTAATAGCTGGCAAATCCGCTATTCTCCTGAAAGTCCGCTTAGAACCTATCCTCATTGTTATCGCTATCCTGCAACAATCTCATGTCGTCCTGCAACATCCATTCCACACCTTCCAACCATCTTTCCAAGCACTCCCCACCTGGTGCTCCGCACACAAAGCAACCTCACTCCCAGTAGTGTGGCAGGTCCACAAAGTTCTGTACTATCCGGTCTTCCCATTCCTCCGTCTAGATATAGATTCGTCCGCAATCCTCGCAGTGATCAAGGTAGAATATCTTCCAGTATGCCCTTTCTGGAATTATCTCTCAGTACAGCAGGTACCCCACAATGAGGTCTCGTCCCTTTATGCTGACTTCTTCGTAGGTCGACATTTTGTTTCTTTCGCGGAGGGACAAGTTTTTGTAAGTGGGTAAAGATTTGGAGGTATGGTAGTTTGGTCTGTTTTCTTCTGCGTGTTATAGGGATGGTTGGTGGTATTTATGTTTCGGTGGTGACCTCGCTTAGGCGTTGGCCTCACTTAGGTGTCAGCCTCACTTAGGTCTTCAGGGGAAGGGGGGGTGCTGCTTAATTTCGGTTTCTTCTGTCTCCATGCAACCAGCACATTTTTCTCTGCTCAGGTAGCACCCACTACTGATGCGGAAAATATCTGACACTGATTCTCCCCACATTCTTCCTGTCGATTCTGTTGTTATTTCTAAGCATTTGTTGCAGATGTGTATGAATAGTCGGTGTGTAAGGTATCGTCTAGGGATAATATCACGGTTCACCAACAGTTCCATTAGCTGATGGCGCAGTCTCCTAGGCTCTTGCTCATAGTTTGACATCGTAAGGCTGTTGGATGGAGTGTTTTTTCCTTTCGCTATTGCCAGTTCTCCGCCTCGGCCAGCCGGGCTAGGTATGCTCCTTCATCTTCCATTACCCGATTTTCATCTTCGCTCCTTTCGAAATCACGCTCGAAGTGGGCTGAGCAAAATCCGTCCTGTATCCCTTGGTTCATGTCCGGGGGCAGGTGTTGGATTTCTGGTAGGGTTGGGCTCCACGCCACTGTCACACGGTTTGTCGTAGGGGATAGCTCGTCCTCCGGTTTGTCGTCTTCCCACCATTGATTCACCAATTCCATCGCATTTTCCAATCCTTCAAGGGGTTCCCAGCTATTCTCTGTTTCCAGGTACCCCACCCATTTCACCAGTAATTGGTCGCGATCATACCGTCTTCCATGGTCTCGTATGCTTTCCACTTCCCATTCCAGTTTCTCGTTAACTACGATCGGGGGTGGTTTTTGCGTGGCCCCTGGCAGGGAAGGAGACATCATTGTTAGGGCAGTATCTTTTCATGGTTGGTACAAGGAATGTCGCTTCTCGGTTTTTGTACATTCTGCCATCCATTTCTAGTATGTAATTTTGTGTATGCTCATGGTCTCCAATTATCTTGAATGGTCCACGTCAGTGCGGTTGCAATTTCTTGCTACGTTCCGATTCTGTTGCAAATAAACTTCCATAAACCAGTAACAGATTACCCTCTCCAATCAGTATATGGTGTCAGTGTTGTTTTGCGGCCGTTCTCGTGCTTCTAAATCGTGCCGTTTTAATCGCGTTGAATGCGGTGTTCCAGATTGCTTGTTGCCTGTTTAATAATTCATCGGCAGCCGGTACTGCGGAGTTCTTGAAGTTTACTAGGGGAAGTAGTGGGTAATTCTTTCCAAAAATAGCTTTATATGATGACATGCCGAGAGTTTCTGACCATCCTGCATTCAGGCATGCTGCTGTCTCCGGTATGATATCAAACCAGTTGTTTTGTCTGGCGTTGACTAGGTTTCAGAGAGCTGTCTTCAATTCTCAAATTTTTCTTTCGACCTGTCGATTCGTTTCATGATGGCCTGGTGCCGTCTTGATATGCTCAATGCCTAACTATCGACACTGTTGTCTCCACACATGTGACTCAAATCGTGGGTTGACATCGCTTACTAGAAGGATTGGGTAGCCATGGGGTATAAATATTTTGTTGTGTAGAATTTCCCAGGTTGTTATTGCTGTTACTTGCTTCGTTGTAGTTATAAGCTACTTGAATCCTGAAAACCTATCCATCGCAACTAGGATCGTGTCGCATCCCCATGAATTGTAGAAGCGTCCCACAAGGTCACTATCTATTGATTCGAAGATTTCCGATGGCAGGGTAATTGTCTGAGCCTTTCCTTCTGGTAATTTTGTAGGCTTTTTATTTACCTGGCATGTGTGGCGCTGGGTTACATACACTCTAAAGTCTTTCCACATTTCAGGCCAAAATAGGTACTCCGTCGCGTACTGTAACTTTCGTTCAACACTGTGGTGGCCTTTGTTGTGCATTTCACTAATGACATATTCTCTCAACATCGTATTTCCGTATGCGGCGCCTTTCAGGATATGCAGGCAGTCTTCCCCGTATCTGGTTTTTGCATATAGCATTCTGTTTGCAATCTTGTTAGAGGACAAATCTCCTGTGGAGTCCATATTCTCATTTATCTTCTTCCAAATTGGTTCTTTCGACTATGCTGCTACCATGTGTGCTCAGAATGTTCCGCTCATTTCATTGACTGTTTGTAAGGTGTTGCGTTCATCTTCTATCTCGCTTCCTCTGGTTGTTTCAGCTAGGTCTTCCTCCTCATTGTCTTCCAAGACGTCATATAGCCCGTGCCAGTATTCTGTCATTGTCATGGGCATTACTGAGACTATTGTCTCATTGATGAGGCTTTCTAGCCGTTCCGCTTGTCTAATCGGCGGTGGGCTATCCGGTCCTAGCATTCGGAATGCCGCTATAGTCTCAGTCGTAAGGTTCTCTATTGGTTCTGGCTCCGGCATTTGGAATGCCGGGGCTTCCGGGTTTAGTAGTGTTGGAATTGCATAAGACCTGGGTGTCGGCGGGCAAGGGTGGACCGCCCTTCTCCCACACTAATTGGTCTTCCGCCGGTCGCTTGTTGCCATTCCTAGTCATTTATTTCCGGGGACTCCAGAGGGCTCGGGTCGATTTCTGTACTTGGGGGGCTCGGTCCTTCACTAAGTGGGAAAGGGGTCGATTTTCCCCTCTTCTAGCATGGTTGTTCGTGAATTTGATCTCGGTTTGAT
The DNA here is from genome assembly GCA_003182015.1 of Tuber magnatum. Taxonomy (NCBI): domain Eukaryota; kingdom Fungi; phylum Ascomycota; class Pezizomycetes; order Pezizales; family Tuberaceae; genus Tuber; species Tuber magnatum. The sequence continues at coordinate 1,459,593 of PYWC01000029.1, read as the reverse complement.
GATACGGGCAATGATCCACGTAGCAGGGTGAGTAGTGTAAGGCGCTATGTTGGAGTTCTTGCAGAGGCGTACTTCGCAGGGTACACTGGTCACCCCAATCGTTTCCTGCAGTGATTGAGTAGGAGCTTTCGGGGGTAACGGGGCCTCGTTGGGGTACTCAGTATAGGAGAAAGGAGGGGAAGTAGGGGAGAACTCATGCATGGGCTCCATTGTGTTTGATTCTTGCTCGTATACTGTGTTATCCGAGATGTCATCCTTTCCCTTCATATAATCATAGACATAGAGTGGATTCAAGTCTGCTTCTCCCTCATATATCCGTGAAAGGGCATCAGCTAAATAGTTCGTGCTTCCTGGTGCGTAGACTATTTTCGCGTCGTATTTTCCCAAGGCACTTAGCCATCTCACTTGCTTTCTGCTTGGGTTTTTTTGCCGTTCATAGGTGTGTCAAGGGTTGGTGGTCTGTAACCATTGTAAAAGAATTTCCTATTAGTACATTGTGGAACCGATTAAGCGCTTCCACTATCGCTAAGGCCTCTTTACCAGTGGTCCCATAGTTCATCTGAGTGTTGGTGAACTTTCTGATGTATAACGCGGCTGGTCGTGCCGTCTCATAAGTGGGTCCCTGCCCTACCCAGGCTCCAACTCCTAAACCTGAGGCATCCTTAACCAACCAAATTGGTTCCTTGTTTTGTATGTCTATTGGTCACATGACTTGGTGATCGATGATTCACTTTCGGACCATCTCGAATGCAGTTTGGTAGGTCGTTGTCCATACGAATTCGACGTTTCCCGTTAAGTCGGTTAGCGGTGCCGTTAACGTAGCATAGTGTGGGAGAAACTGGGCCACATAATTCACTATTCCAAGGAATTGTTGTAGCTCCTTCTTGTTTTATGGTGTCTCCCATCCTGCAACGGAAGATATTTGCTGGGGGGAGGCATGAATTCCCTCGTTGTCCACTATGTGTCCTAATACTTCCAGCTTATCCGCAAAAAGTACTGACTGCCCTTTTGCTTGCAAAGAATTTTGCTTTTCTGAACCGAACACATACATGGCATATGTGTTCCTCATGTTCCTCTGGTGTGTCTGAAAATATGAGAATATCATCAATGTATACCCATGCAAAATGATGTAAATATTCGCTTAGGAGGTCCTCCATTATTCGCATAAATGTTGCTGGTGCATTCATGGCTCCTTGGAGCATTACTTTCCTCACAAATCCTCCAAATGGGGTTTTGAATGAGTTGAACTTAACACTGTCCTTGTCCACCCGTGTTTGGAAGTATGCGTCGCTTAGGTCGATCTTACTCCTGAATTTCGCTCGCCCTATTCGGTTAAGGATCTGCTGTTGACTTGGAATCAATGGACTATTCATGATCGTGGCATCGTTTCTCACTTTCAGGTCCACCAGGGGGCGGATCCTTCCATCCTACTTTGGTTGTACAAACATAGGTGCCGCTCCAGGTACCTCTTGTTGCACAATTAGTCCACTTCGTAATTTCTCGTTTATCCAGTTCATGACCTTTTCCTTGCAGGCTTCTGGGATCAAGTATGTTGGTTGGTTTCCTAGGTCAGTCAGATCTTTTAGCCAAATGTGGTGGCTAATCTTACGTACAGGGGGTAGCGTTTCAGGGACCTTGTCCGGGAATACATGCTTGTATTCTTCCAACAATGTTTCTGTGGTGGTGTCTGACACAGCAGCTCGGAATTCCTCGCTTGTTGGTTTGTATAGCACAGGTAATTTGTCATCAGGAAATTCCACTGCTGTATCCCCACACCTGACAAGAGCATTATATGCTTTCAGGAATGGCATTCCAATCAGGGCGTCGTACTTTGCCAAGTTCCCTACCAACATCTCCTGATTTGTCCATTTCTTTTTCCCGATTCCTAGGGTCAGTCCAAATTTCTTGTGGCTTGAAGAGCGGGATCCTTTCATAGCCATATTGACTGTTGTTGGTTGAGGTAGAGGCTCCGTAGGGATGCCATAGGTAGAGATAAAGGTGGCGCGAATTATGTTGCAGCCAATTGTTCCCATATCGAATAGTACCTTTGCTGGGTGGCCTTCTATGTGAATCATTCCTACAAGAGTGTTACGGGGCCTGATTGCCAATGTTGGTTGCGTTCGCAGGCTTTCCGTTTCCACTGAGTTAATTTCCACTTCGTCATATTTGGTTGCTTCCATGTGGTTTGTGCCAGCCTCTCGCTTAGCGGCCTTTCCTTTTCTTTTTTTGGAATAGCATTCTTTTGCGTAGTGCCCCTTTTTCCCACATTCGAAACATGTGCCTTCCTCGCGTCCTTTCTACTTCTTGTCTTTCTTGTCCTTTGAATCTTTGCGGTATGGTTTATCCTTTTTCGTATTATTCCGCAATGATGATCCTTTGCTGTTCCTTTCCTGCGGTACGTAAGTCCGGTAAACCCCTGTTTCATATAGGATAGCATCCTTCCGTTCTGCCCGCTTGACTATCTTTTCAAAGGAATCACCCTCCTCCTCTATGGGTTCTACCTCCTGTCATAGACTGGGATGCATTGCTTCATACAATCTTTGTCGCAGCGTATACTGAGACATCGCCCCAGTAGGCCATTGTCTATAATACATTAAGGGATCCATCACGACCAAGGCTACTCTTTCGGTTTTGCCATTTCGTACTTGCTGGATATCCTTGAACCTTTTGTATAGTACTTCTGTGTTTCAGGAGGATTGGAATCTCTCTCTGAAGTATTTTATCAGGGTTGTTCCTCGGATCTTTTCCCCACTCTCATAGCGGTTCATTGCTTGGTGGTATGCTTCCTCTACCTTTCCAGTACAGAAGCTTCCCATGTATGCTCCGCTTCCTTCCTTAGTTTTGTCCACTCCATGTAGGGCCAGGTATTGAGAGGTTGTTATAACCCACTGGTCAAATACTTCAGGTTTTAAGTCATCCTTTTCGTCCGTAAACAATGGTGGCAGCGGAAGTTTGATTTTAGGTCCTGTTTGCCCCCTGGATTCACCTGTGGACATATTGTGTTCGGACTCTTCGTCACTCAAGCTGCTGTCTGGGGAGCTTTCTGGAGAGTCGTTGGGGGATTCGTCTGGTGGCTGCCTAACTACCGAGTGATCTGATGCTTCTTCGTCGTCTTCTTCCTTCTTAGGTGTCCCGACAGGTATGCTATCTTTCTTCGGTGGTCGCGCCAGTGCCTTTCCTTTGCTGGGTCAGGGGGGAAATAGCCCAGGAAGGCTAGTTGCTGCCTTTGCTAATTTGTCAGTCGATTCGCTAAAGGTCTGCTTGGCCAAGTCTTGCTCTAGTTGTCGTTCTGCTTCATCTATCTATAATTCGCTCTTTGGCCCTTTCAGTTTCTTGGGTTGCCTTTTCTTAGTAAGGCCTTCTCATGGGACCTGCTTCCCACTTCGAGTCTCCAGTGACTCAATAGTGTCGTGTTGGTGGAGCCGAACCCTGTGTGGTTCTGCCACTCCCCGGTGCTAGCTTCGCTATTGGACTTTTCGTAGGTTGATCGGACCAGGTCCCTACAGGTTTCTTAACCACTTGCTGAGGTTAAAAAAATGTAACGTGTTCGGCCCAGGCCCTAGTCAGGTAGCGGTACGATAAGAGCAGATGGCTTCGTGGTCAACATGAAGTGAGTGCTGCTTGCTAAACGAGGCTTCGAACTGGGTGTAATAGAAGGTCAAAGGAGTAACTGTTCAACCAAGTATATTTTGGGAATACTGTCTGTCGAAGTCTGCTGTTTCCATTGCGGAAATCAGTGGTCTTTAATTACAGCATATCACTTATCTCCAGTATGAGTGATATTGCAAAACAAGGTGTGTATCAACCGCTAGCACATGAAACAATTCACATATCAACCAATACCGTGACACCAAACATAAAACAATATGTGTATCAACTGATAGCACACAGAACATTACAAGTATCAAACGATACTGTGAAACCAAACCTAAAACAATGTGTGTATCAACCGATAGCACACGAAACAATACAAGTATCAAACGATACTGTGAAACCAAACATAAAACAACCCAGTATCCATACCGGTTACACCACCGATCGACACTGCTGTCTCCACACATGTGACTCGAATCGTGGGTCAGCATCACTTACTAGAGATGTTGGGTAGCCATGAGGTGTAAGTATTTTGTTGCATAGAAGTTCCCAGGTTGCTTTTGCCCTCACTTGCTTAGTTGTAGGTATGAGCCATGTAAATCCCGAAAACCTATCCATCGCAACAAGGATTGTGTCGTATCCCCATCAAGTGTGGAAGGGTCCCGCCAAATCAATGGCTATCGATTCGAAGATTTCTGATGGCAGGGTAATTGCCTGAACCTTTCCTTCTGGTAATTTCGTAGGCTCTTTATTTATCTAGCATGTGTGGCATTGGGCCACATACCCTCTGAAGTCCTTTACCATTTCAGGCCAAAATAGGTATTCGGTAGCATACCGTAAGTCTTATTCAACACTGTAGTGGTCTTTGTTGTGAATTTCACTAATGACATACTCCCTTAACGTCGTATTTCCACATGCGGGGCCTTTTGGGATATACAGGCAGTCTTCCCCGTATCTGGGTCTTATGTACAGCATTCCATTTGCAACCTTGTCGGCGGACAAATCTCCTGTGGAGTCCATATTCTCCTTGACTTTTTTCCAAATTGGTTCTCTCCGGTATCCTGCAACCATATGTGCTTGGAACGTTCCGATCATTTCATTGACTGTTTGTAAGGTGTCGCGTTCGTCTTCTGCCTCGCTTCCTCTGCTTGTCTCAGGTAGGTCTTCCTCCTCACTGTTTTCCAAGACATCGTAAAGTCCTCGTCGATATTCGCTCATTGTCGCGGGTACAATTGAAACTATCGTTTCATTTGTTAAACTTTCTAGTCATTCTGTACGCCTAATAGATGGTGGGCTATCAGGTCCTGGCATCCGGAATCCTGCTATTGTCTCATAAGTAATGTCCTCTATTGGTTCCCTTCTTTCAACTGGTGGCGGACTATCCGGTTGTGGTATATGGAAAGCTGGGGCTTCCGTGTTCAGCAGTTCCGGTATTGCATAAGACCTGGGCATTGGCTGGGCAAGGGTGGATGGCCCTTCCCCAGCACTACC